>OMOT01048229.1:1909-14455 GCA_900312575.1 Acanthochaenus luetkenii
GAACGTGGAGTCTCCTTACCTGTTATTATTCACTAGTGGCTCAGAGTATACACGGCAATAAGACGATGGGAACCAGCCCCTCCTGAAAGACAGAGAGAGAGAGACAGAATGAGAGAGACAGAGAGAGATAGAGAGAGATAGAGAGAGAGACAAAGAGAAACCAAGATAGAAATGATTACACGTCTACCACACTGCCAGACTCTGTATCATCCCGGCTATCATTCCACAGGCATCTAAAAGCCTCTCTAAATTGATTGCAAGCCTGTGGTGAAGAACTGCTGCTCTGCTCTGCTCTCAATCCCCCACCATCTGTCTCCACAAGAGAGAGAGAGAGAGATGCTAAGCTCTATAAAAAAAAAGGTCCGCCTTTGTAACAGATGCAGGTTTTTCTTTTATAGTAGGTCTGACTACTAAACAAATGCAGCATGCAAGTTCATTTCTCTTCATCCATCATCCACAGACAAGATTTCAGACACCGTCCTCCTCGCCACTGCTCTTTTGAGTTTGTCACGGTGTTCTGCCAAAGATTATATAATACTGGGGGGACATGTGATGTTTTGCGAAGGAACTTAGTCAGGCAGACACACGACATTCACCAGACTGGTTAACGCCTTCATTGGCCACTTGAGAATGTGCATACGGTAGCCGAGAGGTCTACTCCTCCCTGCTCGCTACGCTCGCCAATTCTTGCCGGTCACCTTTCCGCAATCCTCGGCAAATTTTCTACGCTTGCCCTCCTCCGTTTTCCTCACAGTGACTATTGTAGAACTACTATAGAGCTATAGGGGGGGGATACGTTTAAATGCTTTCCTCTTCATCCCCTTTGTTTTGATGGACTTGATCTTTATTAACGCCACATTTTTCCCCTTTGGTTGAAAATTGATTATCGTCCTCATTAGGCTACTATGAAGAAAGACAGCGTTTCAAAGGGAATACTAATTAAATTAAATTACGAATGAATCAGTGTTTTTGAGGTGCAGTACAATACCTGTTGAGCTGAGAATCAGATCATCGTGGGTGTTTGGCTGGAACCTGAAGTAATCTTTGCTCTCCGTTAATAAATGAGTGAACGTGTCATTCGGACTTCAGAGACATTTCAGAACACGCGAAGCAAACCAGCAAATCATACGACACAGTTCCCGGGAGCATAATGGCCTGTAAGGCTTCAGTGGCGTCAATGAGGGAAATCGTGCAGACATTCGTTCCTGCCCACACACCAGAATGAACTTGACTTAATAATGGCGTCTAATGGACCAAAAACGCTAAGCGAGTCGGAAAAAACATAATGAGCAAAAATATATCCAGGCCAGTCTGGTGACGGCATGTTTGTTCTAAAGTCTATAGAGTTGTGCTGACGTTCTTCCCCCAGGCTTTTGATTCAGCCAGAAAAGGCACTTAAAGACATTTACACAACGTAAAGAGAAAAACGAGACAGCTAGTCACTAAGACAAGGACTCTGTGTCATTGTGCCGTTTTGGTACAGATTGTTCGCTCTTTCATAATCATTATCTAGCCGACCGGCCTCTCCCTCTGCACGGACAAATGTTAATATTTGTCCATTTGGCTTGGAAAATGGGTGTTGCCTTTGTGTACCCGCGATAAAAAGGATCTGAGGTCCTACTGGAAACTACACCGTATTGATAATAGCCTTTATTTATTTTGGGGTTTGTTGCTGAACACACATGCTCTTTCTCAGCACTGCCCTGCTCCACAGTCACACATTCATATCTCGGGAGCTGCACAACACAACCGCAGTCTTCTAATGCCTTGCTCAAGGGCACCTCTATGGTAGTGATTGAGGGAGCTGAGGGTGTTTACTCGTTCACTTTCCCCTACCAGAGTTTCCAAGCCAGGAAGGCAAACTCACTAACCAGCCTTCTTCTCCAAGTAGCTCGCTTGGGTTGGAAGACAGAGAGATCTAATTTACGAAGTGTATTTTCTGAACCTGACAAACGTACTTATATTCATATTCACACTAAATTCACGTTTATTAATATACTACTAGTGCATGATTGTCCCACTGGACGCAAACGTGTATCTATGTCTTGCCGACAGTCATTCCTCAGTCCACCAATGGTCTGTGTGGGTATTTGAATCGGTCCAGGCGTTGCCAGGTGAGTTGCAGGGATATCAAACTATCAAAGCTGATGTAAGACAAAGAGGGAAAGCCCTGCAAGAGCCCTGAATGCATCAAAGCCACATTTCCCCCCCCCCGGGATATTAAGCCTATCTTATCTGACGGCGTGTTCTGATAAACATGATGATATGCACTTTTTAAGCCTCAAGGCCCTTCAGCTCACCCCGCTAGCAGCAACGAGGCAGCAAGAGTACGTTTTACTTTGTGGCAGCCTTAGTTTGAAAAGCAACGCGTGATCACTTTTTTTTTGCCAGGTCGAGCCTGACGAATGATTAAACATTTCGAAAACCCACTTCCCAGGGCTTTGGATCGAATCCCTGTTTCTAAAGTCAGACTTCAGAGACCCGGGGAGAGCAGATTTGGTTGGTGCCAGTCTGTGTGGGAGAGCAGGTGGTACTCTGAACTTCTCTCTCTGCCTCACTCCAGTCCTCCGCCCTCTGGCTATACTTTACTTTGATTTGGTTATCGGTGAGTTCTCAGACTCAGGCAGCCCAGAGCTGTGTGTGTGTGTGTGTATGTGTGTGTGTGTGTGTGCATGGCTGGGATATCAATCAGGCTGGGGACCATCTGCCAAGTTAGGAAAAGTTCAGCCCAACTCAAATCAATCAGCTGACTAGTGGGAGGATGGATGAACAAGACATGCACATTTGAAACAACAGATGATTGGGCCATGGGGAGGAGCAGTAAATGCAAATGTACTCATTAATAAAAAGGGATAGATTGTAGTTGACATTTGGACAAATATAGGTTAGCTGCTGGTGTACAGACTATGTCCCGATTGTGAGAATCAGAGTCGTACGCCTTGCATACATTACATTACATATACATTAGTTTCCCTGTGTATATATAAGACTCACTTTCCAGTCTTCTCCAGCTCGCCGTACATCCACCCTTCTCTCTCGTCGGGGATGAGCAGGATGATGACGTCTCCCTCTTCGAAGCTGAGCAGTGTGTTGTTGTTGCCGGCGGTGTGGGGGAAGATGGTGCGCACGCGTGGCCTCTTCACGATGTTGTTGAGGCCCGTGGACACAGACACAGACCTGGGGAGGCTGCCCTCCTCACTGCCCCCGTGGTCTGGGAGAACGGAAGTGGGAGGAGGAATATCAACGTAGAGACAACAATGTATTCCAAAATCATTTCACCCAGAAGGTTTGCTTGGTGGGGTGGATATGGCACTGAAACGGCATTTAACCCATTTGATACCCAAATCCAAAGTATACCAATTCTATTGTTCTGGGCAGGATAATTCACATTTCAGTGAGAGAACAAGGCTCTTGAGCTGCACAATGTTGTAGCCTCTCCAGAACAATGGGTGGCGCTAACTGAAAACCAGTGCCATATTCATAATACCTGAGTGCCTATCTGTGCTGTGGTTGGTAGTGGTGGTGTTGTTCTCCTGGGTGAACATGTTGGCCAGAGGGCTGGTCTGAGCCTTCAGAGGTGGCGCTGGGGGGGGCACCGAAGACTTGCGTCCCACAGAGATGTTCTGTCCACAGGAACATTAACAATGAGGCAATTAATTAGCAAATATGTATTATACGCCTTACTTACTTGTCTCCACATAACACATGGTGGTATTAATATGAATTCTATATCAAAAAAGCATTAAGAAGTTATAATAGTTATAATAGTCAAATGTGTGCAGCAAGGCATATATAGTATCCTGCATGTACATAAAAAATAAAGTGCAAACATATTGAGGGATAGAACCATCCCCATTTGCACCCTCATCCCTCCCGCCATACCATGCTGTGTCGTGAGGGGGCGGGTGAGGGCAGCGGTGTGATGGAGATTGGCACGCGCAGACCCTCAATCATGGACAGGATGCTCTCGGGCATGTTGGTGGCATCGTTGCACTGGTCCTGCCAGCTGGGCAGCTTTGCCGTCAGCATGTCTCTAGCCTGGCCACCCAAAAAATAAATTAATAAATATATAGAAAAAAGGAAGATCCGATCATGTGTACACAGTGAAAACGATGCACGTTAGATTTAACACTGCAAATTATCTCTTTCTCTTGGGTGAAAGCACTCTATAAAATGAGCAACTATAAATGTGAAAAATTAAACGTGACACTGAGATGAAATTTGTATTGAATACACCATGTTGGCAACATCCCTGCCCAGCACGGTCCCCGGCATGTCTACGACAGTCGTAAATTAAACACATTGAAATGGGGGAAATGTTCGCAGGTTGCTGCTCGATTCCAACAGAACAGAGAGGAACAGTCTTCTACCTTGTCATGGAAGGAGGCGAACTGGTAGGAGAAGATGCAGTGTTTGTCCACCAGGAAACAGAAGCGTCTCTTCTCCTCTAGCAGGGCATCCTTACAGCCGTCGGCGATGAACCTCTGCATGTCCATCTGACGGTTGGTCAACGTCTCCAGGCACTGGCAACATACACACATGCACATATACACTGGTACTTCATTTAAACATCGTGCCTCAGCAGGTGCTCACTCATAATCTACGCACCGGAACAAAAACACATAAACCTGGACACACCGACACACATCGCACACATTAAGTAAAATTGAATCGATCGGGTTCGATATGTTTGTCTTCCTTTATGCGCCGATCACAAACTAGATCATCCTTCTTATCTTCCCGTCCACATGGATCTCAGCCGATCCCTTTCACCGCGCTGCTATATAACAATGCAACGGGCAGTGTGATATGGAAGGAGCAGGGATCCTAACTAGATGTCCTAATCTCTCTCTTGCAGGCACACAGGTATTATTGGACAACAGCATGCAGACAGACTGGGTTGTATTTAGTCTTTTAGTGAATGGTCAGATGAATGAGGACAAAGCAAGGGCCGTCTTATCTACACTGACAGCCTGGGATAGTATAGGTCAGGAGGGTACTCAAAGGGTCTAAGACCAGTGTGTGTGTGTGTGTGTGTGTGGTCTTTATGAAATTGTTTCATCGTCAGCTTTTATCATTCGATTATTTTGTTTTATTTGATATTCTGTATCTGTTATGGCAATTGGCCATGATGCATATATACATTTCATACACTGTTATATCCCCTGTTTGTGGTAAATGTAGATATGCGTGAAACTGAATTGAGATGACTGGTTTCAGAAAAAGGTAGCAACTATCATGGTTACAACAGTAGGACAATCCTTTATAGCAATGTGCCCTTTCTAGCAGCTTCAGAGTTGCAAATGTTTCTGCCACATAGTGATTGTATGGATTTGAATTCTGGCTCATACTATGTTTTTGCATCTTTCTCTGACCAAATGGAAGTCCATGTTCATTTATTTATATCGCCCTTTATCATGAGCATGTCTGCCTCAAAGGAAAATGAGCCAAACTAGATCTACCTGAACAACAATCAATTGGATTACGAAATCATGTAAGACAAACACAGGGAAGCGGAACATCACATTACGGCATTTAGCAGACGCTTTTATCCAAAGCGACTTACATACCATCATATATACATACTACATCATCATATACATACTACATCATCATATACATACTACATCTTATACATAATCCACACAAACGCATGTCTTTGGACCGTGGGAGGAAACCGGATCACCCGGACGAAACCCACGCAAACACGGGGAGAACATGCAAACCCCACACAGAAAGGACCGGGGCGGAGACTTTGAACCCACAACCTTCTTGCTGTGAGGCGACAGTGCTAAGTAACCACTGAGCCACCGTGCCGCCAGAACAAAGCACAAGAAATACAATAGAGCATTTTAGCAGGACATAGCAAGCCTACATATTCTACGAAGCCTAACCTGCCCGGATAGTTGAAGATAGTTTTCAGTCCAAACCCAATTCTTCACATAACAGAACATCTTCATAACAGAGGTTGACATACAGTACTTCTTCTCACCAAGAGTAATACACAACACAGCCAGAGGCAAAACAGCCAGAGGCAGTGTATGTGGGAGAGGATGGGTGTGACGTGTTCATGGGAATTGGTGCGGGTGAGGATTCAGAGGCAGCACAGAGTTGGACCAGTTGGAGTTTGGTGGGGAGTCCTGAGAGGATGTTACAGTAATCTAGCTGGGAGGTGGCAAAGGCATGAATTCGAGTTTCAGCGGTGACGTAGGAGAGTGAAGGGCGGAGATGAAAAGAAAACACAGATTGCCAAGTCATATTTATTATTATTATTGTTATTTTTGACAATAAATTGTTTATTTATTATATTATTTAATCAGTGCTTGATTAAATAAAAGAAGAAAAAAACTGGAACCACGGACCAAGAGGAGTCATATCTGCATTGACAAAACTATTACACTACTATTATTATATTGTGTGCGTGTGTGTGTGTGTGTTTCCTCATCCCAGTGACAAAAGCTTATTCCAGCTAAGTAGCTTTCAGCGGGGGAGATATCATCCTAGTTCAAACAGTGCTGTCTGTCTGACTGAGAATCTGTGTATCTGTCTGTCTGTCTGTCTGGATGCCAGGCAGTTGTTCTCTCTTCTGTTCAGAGTTGTTTTAACACATGATATCACATCGAGCTGATCTTTGTGGTTATGTCCACAAACACGCAGATGCAAATCATTAGCGAATGCCAACATACACACCTATACAAATAAAAGCAAAACTACAAAACGATTTCTTTACTGCCCACGTGGAAGTACGTCCTCCCTTTATCTTTCTCCCTTTCAACATCCAAAAATGGCCCTGAGTGAACGGAGTAATTTGAGTCTAAAAGCTTTTGTTGTGCATTCTGGTTCCCTCCCTCTGCGTTTGCCCTCTCCAGCGACCCCGCGGTTTTGTTTGTGTTCACCTGCGACATCTCATAACGTCACCCTGCTGTCAGAAGACCCTGCGCACACTGACTGTGCTGTGGCCGCCTGGAACTGGTATGGAGCAGACACACAGGAATCATTGTCTGTCTATGAAACAGAAATGAAGCCGCAGATAAGATAGAAATCTGAAAGATGAGCTGGAGAATTCAAATTGAGAGAGAGAGAGAGAGAGAGAGAGAGAGATTGTTTGGTTTCTTTCTCTTCTTCCCAAATCCTTTCTGTAAAGAAAGATGAGTCAGGCTCCTCTGTGTGTCTGTGTGTGTGTGTGTGTATATGGAGAGAGTCAGACACTTGCGCAAGAGCACAAGAAGAAAAACAATGACATGGAGGAAAGAATGCAAGTTGTCTTTTAGCGCTACTCCGCCTCTAAATCTAAGATCAAACGATACGACTTTATGCTTGATTTGATCCCCGTTCTGTTTATCCCAACTCGATTTCAGGAACGCGCAAAGTCAGTGCTGACTCGATTTTGAGCAGTTGGGACAGATGGTCGGCATAGATGGTAGTAGTGTGAGAAGGGTCGTGGACTCGTTCTCTTGCCTCCTGGTCTGCCCGAGACCATCAAGACTATTTCAAACATCTTTCATTTTCTTGATTGTGGACAAATCTAGTCTCCTATAGTGTGAGACAGATTTGACAATAAAGACCAGCAATGGTCAATGAGAGTTGAGCTCACAAAAAATGCACAACAAGATGAATATAGTATAGTGTGCTGTGCCGTTCAAGTGACCAGCGGAGAGAAAACACAGAACGGAGGACGTGGGCAATGTAATTCCCACAAGCAATTGGATGAGAAAAAAGGGTTGTGAAATTCCATTTACACACGTATACACACACACACTTCTTCTTAATCGCTTTACATCTGTCATCACTGCAGCAAGCCTGTTGCTATAGAAAACCTACCTTTATCCCCAGAGCGACAGGTAAGAGAGAAAAAGGGATGGTAACAGAGAGATGCGACAGAAACAGAAAATTCTACCAAAGGAACCAGACTTTTCCCTGTCTGACATGAAAGAGCCTTAATAGAGCTCGATCTTTGTTCATATTGTGCACGGTGAGAGAAAACCCAACGCTCGCCGTTTCAGGTCATTCTTTTAATCAAATGTTTGACAGTTGCGACAGCTCTGCCCATTGCCTTTTTTAATCCCGTCTTTCCAGTCTGACAGATCGTTCGCAGGCTTTGAAGCGTCTTTGGTGTCGGTGAATCATCTGCTGATCGTCAGCTCCTGCCTCTAAGCCTTGGCACCATGTCTGCCTGTCCGTTTGCCTGTCCATCTGTCTGTCTGTTGGGGCGTCTAACTCCTAATACCTGGCCTTGTGTCAGATAAGTGAGGAAGGCAGCAAGAGGACACTCTGACTCGTACTAGGGTGGGAAGGCGAAGGAGGACAGGAGAGGTGGGAGAAAGAATGAAAGAGAAGAGAGAGAGGGTGGGGTAAAGAGAGGAAACAAGAGAGAGAGAGACAGACAGAGACAGACGGAGAGGTAAAGAGACAGAGAGAAGGGGGAACAAGATAGAGTTAGATAGAGAGAGCGAGGGACTGTGAGTTAAACAATACCACAGCAGATGGGCGGCAGTAGCTCAGGAGGTAGAGTTCCCGCCCAGCAACCGTAAGGTTGAAGGTTCGAGTCCAGCTCCTCCCGGGATTTTTTTTAATCTGTCGTAGTGTCCTTGAGCAAGACACCTAACACCAAATTGCTCCCGTTGAGCAGGTTGGTACCTTGCATGGCTGCCTCCGCCAACGGTATGACATGTACAGTAGGTCGCTTTGGAGTCTACTAAATGCTGTAATGTAATGTAATGTGCACGAATGAGGAAATATCTCACTTCTGAGGAGTCAGCCTGGGGGGATTTCACCATATTTTCATAATGTTGTTCTTAGCACACTTACAGTGACTGTTTGAGTGGACATGAATGACGGCACAACAGTTCAAGTCTCTAAAACCTGAGAAACTCAATGAGAAACTGCAATCAAGAAAAACCAAACCAATATTCTGGGCATCCACAAATCAAACTGAGTGTGGACGGTTAAAGCCGCCATAAGCCTGAAGTGGAAATGGTGACTCACGTCTTCGCCGAAGTGTCATTCCTCTTTGGGTGTCTCCCTCTACCTATCTTTCTGTAACCCTAGCAAGTGTGTGTGTGTGTGTGTGTGTCAGAGGGCTGTCAAGCTAGGGTAGGGTAAACCGTGTTGACAGAACACACAAACCCTTAAACATTCACACACACACACACACACACACACACACACACACACACACACACACACACACACACACACACACACACACACACACACACACACAGGCTGCCTGACTGGATCAATGGTAGGCAGGTTATGTAAGATTTGGAGCTGGTGTACTCTCAGTAGTGTTGAGATTAAACTCATCTGTCATAACTCAGATGCAACATCCAACAATGCTTACTCGTGATTACACTCAACTGGACTGGTTGGCATACGGAGCGATTCACTTCATAAAACATTTGTTATCAAAAGACTGATGGTCAGAATTGGGACAAATGCCAAAGGGAAGTCAAGGCTACTTTTCATTGCAGCGTAGCGGAGGATCACCTCACCAAACCTCACTAACAACGGGTCCAAACCACGTCACAACTAGGCTCCGTGTGCCAGGTGAAGCTTTAGTGTTGAGCCGACGTCACGGGACGAGTCCAGTGAGTAGGAGGTCCAGACTGTTGTCCACATAACCGTTGGCGGTCAGCGATTACTGGCAGCCGTTTAGTGTGGAGGAGGTTCTGCATTTGTACTGAAGTTTAAGCACTTAACAGACGTGTGTATTCTTTTATATCCCGCAAGTCTGGCGAAACATTTGCGTCCTCCTTGTCTATCTTTTTGTGTTTTTGTAAATACATTGGCGCTTGTGCGTGTCCGTTTTGTGGGCGTGCATGTGGGCGGAGGGAGGTGGCACAAGGGAGGACTGCATGCAGGCGTATTCCTGGAACGGACAAAGTCACCTAACAACAAACAGATCTGCTCCCGCATGAGCGCACAGGCAAAACATTTCACACACATTGTCCCCAACTAATGTTACACTGGCTTTGACATGCTCCGTCTCAGGTGTCAAGGTTTGTGTGTGTGTGTGTGTGTGTGTAGGTGTGTCCACATCCATCTCACCTCGCTTTCCTTGTTCTCATACTTGTTGGCGTTCTTGCCCTGGCTCTTTCTCCTCAGCTTCTTCAGGTCCGACTGGGATCTCTCCAGAGAGTCGTGCTTCATCTTGTGCTCCATCTGGTACCTCTTAAACGTGGCCTGGGGGAGGACAGACCCGCGTGAAAGCTGGAAAACCAACCTGATACCGACTGGAATCATCTCAGTTACTGGAACTCAAGATGGACATGGGTTCGCGCTTTCAGAACGACTGGCTCAATGTTGCTGGAGCAATTTCAATCCACTGCCAAAAAGTGTGAATTAATTCATTTTGAAAAGTAACCAACCCACATATCACCTCTAGATATTTACAGCTCGGGGGGTTTGGACATTTGACTGATTGATTTTTCATGCACTGCTGTTTCCCCCAGGCTTCACAGATAAAAGGTTGCCACATACAATCCACCGTTTCTAAAACACATCTCATCATCAGAATAATTGTATTCGCTGTAACTGACGTTTTATCTGTGCGTCTGATTTTACACGTGTTCTGCAAACAATACAAACGTACAGTTATGTATCATATGTATCATTATGTGTGGGTCCGTCTGCCCGTCTGAGGCAATGCAACTTTGAACACAAACAATGAAACTTTGCACAAAGGCAATAAAGGCACTGTGAAACAATGTACATCTCCATCTACCTTTGTTTACAGTAAAATAGTAATTCACACTGTTGCTCTCATATGCATTTCCTGCCACGGCTACAGTCGTGATGCGCGGCTATTACAGAAGTGAATTGCTGCACAGCTGTGTAGGTGGGAGAGTTGATTACAGTTCTAGGGTTTAGGTACGGACAATAGCCTCGTGTCATTCAACATTCACAGCGCTCCATGATCTAACATTTTACATTTAAGCCTTTAGCTTACACAGTTCTCCAGAGTTGCCTACAATAAGTGCAAAATGTAGATGTGATCATCTGTGCTTCACCAGTAGCCCACTAATAAAGATGCATACTGGACAGCAAACCAGTGATGAGAACCAAAAAAAGACAATGGGATAGGTTGTGGAAGTGTCTTCTCATGAAGGGGAGAGATGGAGTGCTGCAACTATAGAATGGCACACACACACACACACACACAAATTAATGTACGTATGCACACTGACATGTGCAGGTACATGCATGCCCATACACACACACCCACACACACACACACACTAAGTACTTACTGTCATATATTTTACATCCATGTCAGTCTTTCTCTCCAGCTCGGTTATTATCTCCCTGTGGAACTTCTTAAACTAAAGAGAGAGGAGAGGGGAAGAAGAGACAGGTGATTATGAACTTGTGTTACAGTTTGTCTACTTCATTGACAACAGCAAACAGGGAAGATACGTCTCATGGGGAGAAATTGAGTGATTATTTAGTGTGTGTGTGTATGTATATACATGCATCAGTGCATGTGTGCGGGGGTGAGAGCCAGGTCCAAGGTTGTGCTTATGACTGAGTCAGAAACAAAGCGTAGGAATACCCACAGACTTCTCTCACTCTCTCCCTCTCTCTCTATTTGCAGCTCTCTCTCATTAGTGTGAGGGTGTCGGAGCTCTCACATCACCATAGCCTTGTTGCGGTGCAGCGTCGGCACCCACATGGGGCATCAAGTCCCCGCGTTGTTGCACCAGATTAAATTACTTTCAAATCACCGATCACTGAACACACACAGATGACCACACACAGACAATCACACAGTTATTACGCACACACACACACACACACACGGCCGTCAGGGAAAGGTTTTCTTCTAGCCTTTTCCTGAGCTGAATCGATGTTGTGACTCACCCACTGAAGTCCACCCACTCACAAACGCTGTTAGCAACAGTGAGTCAGGGGAGTGCCTTGCAATTTTTCTGCCCAAAGGTTCAACTTATGCAGGATATTTTCAAACTGTGGTATCATTTTTTTATTTTTCTTCGCAACCACAAAGCTCATGCAGGCATTATAAGAGAAAGTCCTTGTGGCCACCATGTTCAGGAACAACTAAAAGTCAAGTGTGACGATATTATAAATGTTATCAGCACTGCTGTGTTAGCGTGCTATCAGCGAGGAGCCTACAGTGGGCTGTACTATGCGGCGGCAGGTGTTTTGCCAGGGCGTGTTGAGGCCTGTCCCAGTAAAACAGCTTGGAAATAAACCAGCAGGTGCACCTATACCTGCCTGTCCCTGATGTTATTGTAGCTGATCAAGGGGGGGAAGGGAGGAAAGGCAGTGACTACCAATAAAGGTGGGAGGAAGAGAGAAAACGATGAATAAGGCTTAGCATAGGTTTGGCTGAAAACACCTCGAGCAACAGGTAGAGCGGGAGAGCGAAAGACAGACAGGGTGCACTTGGGTGAGACAATCCAGGTGATTAGCAAATAGGTGACACGGGCATTCCTGGATACATGTATACAAACACATGTGCGCACACAATACTCACATTTTCCTCTAGCTCAAGGTTAACCTTCCTGTGGACCTCGGAGATTT
>OMOT01048312.1:0-15914 GCA_900312575.1 Acanthochaenus luetkenii
ACAGTGCTGCATTCATCTATTTACATTTTCTCCTCCCAGTATTGTGCAAAATAGCCTGTAAACGCCCATCTTGCATATTAATTGAGGCAAAAGTACTAACTGGATAAGTTGTGTTATTTTGCACATTTGAAAGACAAAGTCCTCAGTGCTGTTGGAAGATCAGTTTGTACATTTATTTGCGCGTGCTATGAGTTTGCACACGTTATTACACACGCAAACATTTAGTAGATCCTTGGGCGGCTCAGTGGTTAGCACTGTCGCCTCACAGCAAGAAGGTCCGGGGTTCAAATCTCGCCTGGCCCTTTCTGTGTGGAGTTTGCATGTTCTCCCCGTGTTCGCGTGGGTTTCCTCCGGGTGCTCCGGTTTCCTCCCACAGTCCAAAGACATGCAGGTCAGGCTGTTTACTTGCGCATGGTGACCCTGCTAAATGTACTAAAGTAACTAAAAACAGCAACTTGAACTCCAACAAAGTAAGCGTACCATCGCCTACTGTGAATGTCGAATCAACCAAAAATGATGTTCACCCTTAGGACTCACACAAAAGAAGAAGTAGTAGATCCGGCCCTAAGAGCAGTGTACTGATGAGAAAATCTAACATGTAACTTGTCCTTTGAAGGACACACACACAACTGTATTGACATAACTGGGTACATGCCATGTAATTAACATAGATTAATGGTTAAATATTTGGGGGTCAGGGCTTTCACCCCGTCATTAAGTTGAAGTTTATTTGATTTCTATAGCACCTTTCATGCAAAATGCATCTCAAAGTGCACAAATTATTTCTATTCAATTGGCATTTTTTGTAATGACGTCAGAGACCACTGCACAATCACTTGTGTGAGGGATACAAAGATCCACAAAACTAAACCCTGTCATTTTTAAATAAACGTTCAATGTTTCGATGAGCAAGCATTCCTACATAATATTTTCCATAGTGATCTAAACAGAGTTACTTTGATCCCAGATGTTAATTCTGCTTGGGAATATTTTAAATTTATATTTATTTTAATTTACAATAAACATGCCCCTGTCAAGAAATTCAGGGTAAGTGGAAGGGATAATCCATGGTTCTCAAATTAACTGTCAAAACTAATTAGAACAAGGAATGTTTCTTGGGCTAAAGCTAGGCTTACTAACGCATCAGCTGAACTCCTTCAGAGCCATAAGAAACAAATGCACTAAGCTAGTTAAAATATAGAAATCAGACTTACTTGAAATCGGTATCAGAAAACCTGAATAATCCTTCTAAATTCTGGAAACTGATTAACTCTATGTCCTGCCCAAATAACAATGATGTCCTTCCTGAGCACATTCTTATGGATGCAAAGGAGGTTATAAATAAAGATGTAATTGTTTATGTTTTTAACAAACTGTCTGTGATAACTATACTGCTAAGCCTCAGTGCTCTGATGATTCAAATGTTCCTTCTGCTCCAAATGTTGATCTATACGATGACCTATACGCAGACTAGGGTTGCAAAGTCTAGGTAATTTCCTTGATCGATAGTCGCCAACGTTAATGAATGACCAATCGATAACGAAACAGCTAAATATTTCTTACGAATATTTCTTATTAGAAAATACAAAATGCATATTTCTTTCCCTCAATCAAAGCTTTATTGAAACATTACATAAATACACCTGCTTCATGGCATAACACAAACATAATTATGGTATGGTATTTTAATACGGTTCGGGAAGTTGCGCTCTCTCTTCCGAATCGACAGTTTCTAACACGTTCTTCTATGACATACAAAAACAAGATGAGCCTTAATTAGAAACTTACATTTGCAAAATGATTATGAAATAGATAAATAAAGATAAATAACGTTTTTGAAAACAAAGCTATAATAAATTCCCTCTTGAAATGAGAAAGCTGCAACAAACTACGACAGTTCAGGCTTCAGTTTCAAACTTAAACTACATAAGTGCAGTAACTATCCAAGCCTGTTGATTTTTATTTAAGAATACAGTCATATTTACATGATCAGGGTGAGTCGAGTCGGTTTACAGTGAGTCCAGCTGCTGAAAATACGCGTTCCGATAGGACCGATGTCTCAGGCAGCAGAAGTAGCGTCGTGCTAACTTTTCCAGCCTCGGGAATCTTCCTCCGTGGACTTTCCACCAATCTGTGGGACTGACATTTAGAGGTGGTGGAATGGAGTAGCAGCATAGCATTAGCAGCGCGTCTCACAGGCTGAGGCGGGCTTCCTGGACTGCAGCACTGGCCTGTGACTCTTGGGAGGAACGGCATCCCTGATCTAAACCCAAGTGGTGGCTTGTTATTGGACTTCTGTGCTAGTCATGGATTGTCCATAACGAACACCATGTTCATGCATAAGGATGCTCATAAGTGTACGTAATACCAGAGAACCCTAGGCTGAAGGTCGATGATCGGTTTTGTTATCGTATCATCTGATCTGAGGCCGCATGTATTGGACACTCGGGTGAAGAGAGGGGCAGAGCGGTCAACTGATCATCATCTGGTGGTGAGTTTGGTCGGCTGGCCGGGGAAGCCTCTGGATAGACCCGGTAAACCCAAACGTATAGTGCAGGTGAACTGGGGATGTCTGGAGGACACGTCTTTTCAACATTGCGTGGAAGTCCAGCACAGTGCCAAAGTAGTGGTGGTTCCTCCGTTCAAAAAGGGGGACAAGAGGGTGTGTGCCAATTAGAGGCATCACATTACTCAGCCTCCCGGGGAAAGTCTACTCCAAGGTGCTCGAGGCGTCGTCATGGAGGGGAGGGGTTGCAGTTCGGTGTGTTGCAGATTGCATAGCTGCTTTTCGCAGATTATGTGGTCCTGATGGCATCATCGATCTGTACTCACTGGATCGGTTCCCAGCCGAGTGTGAAGTAACCACCTGCCAAAATAACTTTCCCAAACTCCCTAATCTGCTCCACCCAGGATTTCTCTCTTAACATTGATGTTCCATTGTCACATCCGAAACCTTGGTATCATCCTCGACTCCACCCTGATCATTCCTCCCCCATGTAAACCAGATCACCAAAACAGCCTTCTATCACCTTAGGAACATTGCCCGTCTCCAACCCTCCCTATCATTCTCTGCCGCTGAAACATTGGTCCCTGCCTTCATTTCATCAGGCTCTATTATTGCAACAGCCTCCTTTATGGCTCATCAAACAATATCCTCAATAAGCTCAAATATGTCCAAAACTCTGCTGCCCTCACGCTCACCTCCACCCACCACTCTGACCAATCAATCAATCATGTTTTATATATATAGCCCTTTTACACAAGCACGTCTCAAAGGGCTTTACATCTCATCATATACTACACTACACACAAGCACATCTATTTGCATGTCTTTGGACTCACTCCTGTCCTCCACAACCTCCACTGGCTCCTGATCAAATACAGGATACACTTCTAAATACTGCTGATCACCTTCAAGGCCCTCAACAACCTGGCCCCCACCTACTTGTCTGACCTCCTCCGGGCTGATGTCAACCAGTTTGGGGCCCCCTGCAGGAGCTGCTACCTCCGCGACCCAACTTCGGATAAGCGGTTGAAGATGGATGGAGATGGATGGATCAGTGCTCATTCTCAGCCTTCTGACCTCAGCATTTTCGTAATGATCAAACATGCAGTGCTGCAGTCCAGGAAGCAAGGCCTCAGCCTGTGAGACGCTATGCTAATGATGCTACTCCTACGCGACCACTAACTTACTCCACCCGCACCAACGACATGGAAACAGAAGTGGACAACTTTCTGAAGGACATTCCACCACCGCTAAATATCAGTCCCACAGATTGGTGGAAAGTCCACGTAGGAAGATTCCCGAGGCTGGCAAAGTTAGCGCGAAGCTACTTCTGCTGCCTGAGACGTCGGTCCTATTGGAACATGTATTTTCAGAGGCTGGACTCACTGTAAACCGACACACGACTCACCCTGATCATGTAAATATGCTTGTATTGTTAAATACAAATCAACAGGCTTGGATAGTTACTGCACTTATGTCATTTAAGTTTGAAACTGAGGCCTGAGCTGTCGTAGTTTGTCTCAGCAAGAGGGAATTTATTATAGTTTTGTTTTCAAAAACGTTATTTATCTTTGATATATTTCGTAATCATTTAGCAAATGTAAGTTTCTAATTAAGGCTCATCTTATTTTTTGTAACGTTATGTCATAGACGAACGTGTTAGTCACTGATTAGACTCGGAAGAGAGCGAAATTTCTTGAGCCTTATTAAAATATATTTAAACAAAACAGCGTTCATAATGAATTTGTGTTATGCCATGAAACAGGTGTATTTATCTAATGTTTCAATAAAGCTTTGAGAAAAAAATATGCATTTGGTTTTTTCTAATAAACAATATTCATACATTTTTTTGGCTGTATCGTTATCGATTGATCGATTAGTCGTTCATTAACTTTGGCGACTATCGATCAAGGAAATTCCCTAGAATTTGCAACCCTAATCCGAATATCACATTACTCACACCAGCAGCAACAATCTAAAGCAATCAATCATCAATAGCGAGTAAAGATACTTAAAAATGCATCAAACTTACCAGGGCTGCTCATCATTTGAAATCCATCCTCCTTTCTTTTTTTATAAAAAGTGCAGTGACGCGGTCGTACAGTACATCGGTGTGCTTCAATTCCAACAAAACTTCATTCTTGATGGCCATGGAGGTCCGTGCTGACAGTTGAGCCTGCCCAGTCACATTTCTTGAACATGTCTTAATGCTTTAGGGCTGAAATGTCCACTGGACTGAGGTAGTGGACACTGGAATCATCACCGCCAAACATGTCAATGTGTAAAGCAGAGGCTGCTTTTGCATAGATCTTTCTGCTGAAGGGAAGCGAGAAGGTTATCAGGGCTTTTCCCTTCAAAATCACAGTCTTCTGCCGAGTCTCTTCACTGAGTCTTCTGCTGAGTCTCTTCACTGTCTTCACCGAGTCTTCTGCTGAGTCTCTTCTCTGAGTCTCCACCGAGTCTTCTGCCGAGTCTCTTCTCTGAGTCTCCACCGAGTCTTCTGCTGAGTCTCTTCTCTGAGTCTCCACCGAGTCTTCTGCCGAGTCTCTTCTCTGAGTCTCCACCGAGTCTTCTGCTGAGTCTCTTCTCTGAGTCTCCACCGAGTCTTCTGCTGAGTCTCTTCTCTGAGTCTCCACCGAGTCTTCTGCTGAGTCTCTTCTCTGAGTCTCCACCGAGTCTTCTGCTGAGTCTCTTCTCTGAGTCTCCACCGAGTCTTCTGCCGAGTCTCTACTGAGTCTTCACTGATTCATTCAGTATTGCCGCATTCTCTCTGACATTTGGGTTTTGTTTGTTACAGACGTGAGACTGATGCGGCATTCAGTGATACTCGGAAATGTGGGGCTTTTGCGGATACTTACACAATACACAGTATTGCTGCATTCTCTTGGATTTTTTTGTTTTGCTTAACACACTAGAACACAGAAAGTTGTATTTCAGGAGGTGCAGTCTCCTCTGGGGGAGCTCAAGCACACCCAAGCCCCTCCCTCAGAGCCGCCACTGTCACCCCAGTACCTCTGCCCTAAACTAGCTGCAAAAACATCACGTTTCCTGGCGCTCAAACGTCTGTTTTTCCCAAACCACTCAGTCCCAGATAACATTATTATTCATGTTGGTACTGATGATATCCTCAACTATAGTCTGAAACTGGATTCCATCCCCTTGTTGAGCAGTCTGGAGCGTGTCTACATACCAGGCGCTATAAGTCACACAGCATCACTTCACTGAAACACTAAGTCATCTCGTCAAACTGGACGGGCTTCATCCGAACAAAGCTGTCGTTAGAATGCTAATGTGATACGTGGTTCCCATCACCCCTCACGATGGACATGCTAGTGGCCACAAAGGGCTTGACCGTTCGTCAGTAATTGATGTCCTGTGTCCGAGTCTCGTTCCATCTCTGTTCATTTTGCTGGTATCAGGATCGGATATGTCTAAGACTTTTTCTTCTTTTAAGTCTCTCCTTAAAACCAATTTCAAAACTTTTCTCTCGGTTCTATTGCTTTTATTTCTGCCTTGTTTGTTGTTGTTGTTATTGTTCTATACTCTCCGTTTTGCGTACCGCTTCTTTTATTCTATAAAGCACTTTGTAAACTGTTTTGGAAAGCTGCTACAGTATATAAATAAAGTGTATCATTATTATAACACATGAAAAGACTAAGATGTGGAATCAAAGGACCTTTATTTACAAAATAAAGCGGCAACAGTCACCAAAAATTCAGACAGACTCAGGCCTAAAACAATTTTAAAAAACAAAAACAAATGAAACAGGAAGTCCAGGAAATAGCAGGAAGTAAAAGGTTAAACCCGAGCCATGTTCAGCAGTTTCCTCTCCTCTAGATCAGGTCGGCCACTGCAGAGGAAACACAAACACGAGAGGAAATCAATTCTTCAATAACAACGGAAACAAGTTACATCACAGTTATGAATATGTTCAGAGAAACTCTCCAGTAACTAAAGCTACAGGAAGCAGAAGAGCTACTCGTCATTACACTTGATTAGAAAAGGATGAAATCCCACCAGAGACTGAGGATGAAATGAATGAAAAGTCTAAATGTAAGTAAACTGCCAAGTGATGTGAGAACACTCTTACAGGATGTATGACATCATCAAGAAGAACTATCACATCAGTCTGAACATGGTAACTGCCAATCAAGAAGCTCCAGAGGCAGACCAGTCTCCCAGTTCAAGACCAATATGGGACCAGTACCGTTCATGGGCATCTCGTCGATCTGGGTAGAGTAGTATTGCTCAATATCTCTCAGGATCCGGATGTCGTCGTTCTTCACAAAGTTGATGGCCACACCCTTACGACCGTAACGACCAGATCGACCAATCCTGGGACAGGAGAGAGGGAGGCCGTTCCAGGATACTTTAGTTCATTTGAACATATTGATAACACAACGGACCAGAAACAAAGTCTTCTTTATCCTGTATAAAATGCAGAACTAAGTCATGTACGTTTTCAGACCTTTAATGGATTAATTTAACAACCAACATAAAGAAATGTCCGCCGAAAGTGAAGACAATGGAGCAGATGGAACAGAGACTAGCTGAGGTGGTTTGCAAATATATTAATCTGTACGACACCTCATCTCTGAAATACAAAGACCAGATGTCACTGAAATATCCCAGAACAGTTTCAGAGAACGTAAAATCTACTACTGTTATTACTTCCATGCTAACAAAGCATAACAGTCATCTAGTGTTTCAGTGGTCTACTGCAGAATCACCCACGCAGGTTCTGGATAAACCTAGTAGTGGAAATGTGAGCAGCTGTTAGTATAGTGATGTAAAACCACACTGCTGCCGCTCCCATTTGTTGACTGACCTTTGACCTCCTTATTTCTGTCTGTTTTGACTGACTGTTCGGTGTGGAGCTCAGTCTACTTGCTGATGCTACACACAAAATGATAAATGACAGAGAGCGACTTTAAAGGTGTGTGTGTGTGTGTGTGTGTGTGTGTGTACCTGTGGATGTACAGCTCTCTGTTATTAGGCAGGTCATAGTTGATGATGAGGGAGACCTGAGGAACATCCAGACCTCTGGCCCAAACATCTGTAGAGATCAACACACGACTGGACGCACACAAGAGTAATGCATTCCATCAACAACAGCAGTACATCAGATCAACAGTCAAAATACACAATACTACTACTACTACTAAATTGTGTACGGCACTTATGAAAACAAAGTGTTTACTGACAATAAACCAATAAGCTGACAGAAATGAAATAATATGAAGTAAGAAGTGAACAGAACACTAGAGCTTCAGCTGGTTCTGGTCTACATGGCTCCAGTGTGGTGATTCTGGTTTACAGGGCTCTGGTTCTGGTACCTGGCTCCAGATCTGAACTCCTTCATGATGGACTCTCTCTCCTTCTGAGGCATGTCTCCATGCATGGAGGACACAGTGAAGTTCGCCTCTCGCATCTTCTCTGTCAGCCAGTCTACCTATGGAAGGGGGGACAACGAAATACTTTTTTTTAGCAGCCCGACAGATGAAAAGAGAAATGGTAACCGAGTCCGGAGCAGCGTGGAACGGCACGAGGCGGCCCTGGTAACTGTTCAGCCTTTAGAAAGTATTCAGACCTTCACTTTTCCACATTCTGTTACGTTACAGTCTAGGAGTCATTTAGGTGCCCTTTGCCAAACTCCAAGTGGACTGTCATGTGCCTTTTACTCAGCAGTGGCTTCCGTCTGGCCACTGTACCATAAAGACATGATTGAGATGGTTGTCCTTATGGCAGGTTCTCCCATCTCTGCACAGAAACTCTGAAGCTCTATTAGAGTGGCCATTGGGTTCTTGGTCACCTCCCTGAACAAGGCTCTTCTTGCCCGGTTTCAGAGTTTGGCCAAACAGCCAGCTCTACGATTTGTCTTGGTGGTTCCAAATTTCTTCCATTTCACAACGATGGAATTCACTGTGCTCCTGGGAACTTTCAATTCTTTAGCATTTTTTTAATACCCATCCCCAGATCTATGCATTGACACAATTATATCTCAGATGTCTATAGAGTTCCTTGGACATCATGGCTTGGTTTTTGCTCAGACATGCACTGTGATCTGTGGGGTTTTATATTGACAGGTGTGTGCCTTTCTAAATCATATCCAATTAATTGAATTTGGCACAGGTGGACAACAATCAAGTTCCAGAGACATCTCAAGGATGATCAAAGAATACATGAGTGTCATAGCAAAGGGTCTGAATACTTATGTACATTTTATTTTTAATACATTTGCAACAATTTCTAAACACGTGTTTGTGCTTTGCCATTATGGGGTATTGTGTGTATTGATTGCAAAAAATACAATAAAATAAATGTTAAATTAACAAAAAGTGAAGGGGTCTGAATATGTTCCGAAGGCACTGTATTAAGATGCTGCTGCAGGTTCAAACCTTTCAGACGTTCAAGGCCACACCAACATTTTGTGTCGTCGCTCGGCAACCACACAATCAGCTGACGACCAGCTGTCAGTCAGTCAACTAGGGCTGTTCGATATGACGATATATATATCGTGGGACAATAGAAAAATGTCTATAGGTAGATAGTTCCCTCTATCGTTTCTATAACCATTGCCACAAAAAAAAAAAGCAGAACTGCTTTATGGGCGTATTTTACATAATTCCCGACGCCGCTTTACGTTCTCTACACGTGGACTGGAATAATAAACAAGGAGGAGCGTGACACAGAACAAAACTCTATTGAACTGCCCGTTAAACAACAGTTTTCTGTCACGCTAATTATTCAGCTGATTTACAAACCGAAAAACTTTTTATGTGATGGATCATCAGCTCTTATCACAAGTGTGGTTCTGTATGAAATCTGGAGCTTAGCTCCACTATAGTTGACCAAATGCTATGAGAATACAGTTATTTTGACTCAGTGCTGGGTAAATACCGTAAAGATGCCATTAGACACACAACACAATATAAAGAGCGGCTGGCTGGACAATGGTTTCACAAGAGATGGCTCACTTGACCATACCAGCTGTGAATAATCCGCTATGTTTTTGCTGTCTTTAGTTGAAGTCTTCCGTAGATTAGTGAATTCTTATTACTTTAAATTCCACAAGATCTCTCCCTGCTGATGACCGTTGGCAGTGTTCGGATTAGTTGGAAATTCACAAATGAAAATGCACCTTTAAAAAAACAAAAATGATTTCCCTTTTTGTGTTAAGGGAGTAATGGGAAATATAAATAAGAAAATGCAATCAATTAATGTTTCGCCAGCATATTTTGAATACAGCAATCAACAATCAAACATGGAGGCATGTTGGGATGGACAAAAAATAAATAAATTACAATTCAAATAGATTTTTATTTGAATGATCAGATATCGATTCATAAAATCCCTTCATCGATCTCTTAATATTTACCTTTTCCTGTGGATACGTGAAGCTTTAATCCCATTAGTCTCACGTGGATAGCCTTTGGTTCTTCGCACAGCGAGGCCTAAAACCACTTAACAGGTTTACGCCATTTCCGCCACAAGTGTCTCCGCCACGTTTGTTTACAAGTGCGGTAACAAACGGGTATAAAGTCACCAAAGCCCCGGAGAATATAGACTGGGAATCTTGCCTAAATAAATATGGAGAAATCTTTGAGCGTTTTAAGTTGCAGTAGCTGTCATATACGGTAAACATTTACCATGCAATGTTATTAAGAGAGCTGCTGCTTGAGCTGCTATCTCCACGACCCGACTTCGGATAAGTGGTTGAAGATGGATGGATGGATGTTACTAAGAGTTACGGTAATACATTACATCATTTAGCAGACGCTTTTATCCAACGCGAGCTGGGCGGGCACTCTACCTCCTGAGCAACTGCTGCCCCCTAATACACAGACATGTGTAGAGTTGACCGGGACACGGACAGAGAGTTAACGTGTTGTGCCAAGTTACTGAGTGTTGAAATAAAAGCCATTGTTCTAATAAAAGCCTCCGTCATCATTTTACAGTAACCATCTGCTGAGGATTAACTTAGGGAAGGACTATCCACTAGGGATGGGCGGATCGAATCTGGTATCGATGCCCTTTGAAAAGTATGAATATCAGTTATTTTTATAAAAAATGTGGTTGCCTCACTCACATTTCATAGTTCCCATTACGAGGTGGGGCGCTCTTCAGTTCCCAGGTGTCTGATGCACCAGGTTAGAGGGTTCCTTGTACAATGTACAGCATTAATTCTCTGAGAATCTCTTTCATAGCCAAGCAAAATTGGTATTGTAACTGAAACATCCCTAACCAAATAGATATTGAATTGGGACCTTGTGATTCGGAATTGAATCGATTCAGGAACTCAGTGGCGATACCCAGCCCAAGAAGCATGTGGTTATTTTGTACAGGCAAATTCTTCATAAAATTTACAGAAAACGTACTATATCGTGATATATATCGTTGTCGTGATATGAAAATACTCATATCGATATTTTGTCCATGTCGCACAGCCCTACACTCAAACCAGCTGCTGTTTATCATGCTAGCTAGTTAACGTGCTTTACATAAATCATACCATACAATAATATAATTATATAAATAAACATCCCTGATTATAAGCTACCAGAAATGTTTCCTATTCAGATCTCTGTAACTCTGGTCTGAAAAGTGGTAAAGACCCTCCATGTTTCTTGTTTAAAAGAGTCACCACAGACGTGTGTGTGTGTGTGTGTGTGTGTACGTGTCAGACCTTCCTCTTGGTGTTGCAGAAGATGACGGCCTGTGTGATGGTCAGTGTGTCGTACAAATCACACAGAGTGTCAAACTTCCACTCCTCTCTCTCCACCGCCACGAAGAACTGCTTTATCCCCTCCAGAGTCAACTCATCACTGAGAGACACAGACATAGAGAGAGAGGGAGACAGACGGAGAGAGACGGGTATCATTGGTTAGCATTAGGGACAGATGTTGGTTAGCAGTTCCTCAGCCTGGGTTACTCCATGCTTCCAAACTCAACCTGAAACATTTCAGTCTGCTGATCTGTGCCAGATCAGAGCAGGCCTCACACACGTCCTATTGGCTGTCACTTCATGACACCAATTTGGAAACCCTGTATAGTGTGGTGTGCTTTTGGTGTTTTCTAACTCTTTAAAACTCATGTTATAGATCTGATTTTCTATAATGATCCTTAATTGATTTTGACCTTTTATGAGTTCTGCTTTTACTGTCAATGTTATGTTTTGGTTTTGTAACTCCTTTGTAAAGTCCCACAGACAAAAAGGTGAAACTCCTTGTTGTGTGTGACTGACCGTTTGACCAGGATGCGGATGGGGTCGGTCATGAACTTGTTGGTCATCTCCAGGATCTCGTGCGGCAGCGTGGCGCTGATCAGACACACCTGTGTGGCCGGAGGCAGGTAGCGGTACACATCGTAGATCTGCTCCTTAAAACCTGAAGAGAAAACAGTTTTGTTTCCATTGAAGCAAATAAATCAGTGTCAGAAAACACATCAACCAGAACAACAGGAAGTCATTTCTCTACGTCATCTGGACAAACGAGTTTCCATCGCTTTGTACCATAAAATGTCTTTACTGACAAAAACTCAATCCAACAGAGAAACCTTTTTGCGATACTGAGGAACTTTTCATTAAACGTAATTTGTTAAACATGTCTCATTCAATACATCATAATTCACATTAAAATACTTGGATGGAAAACCAGTTACTGTTCTTCCACCAAAAACAGTTTTACAGACTATAGGGTCTTATCAGCAAAGTAGATGAAGCAACGGATCCGTGACAGAAGGTTCCCTCGTTTCCCCTGGTTTTGAAGATGATGTTATTTAGTTATTGTGTATTTTAGCGAGAGACTTCCCACCAATCCTCCGCTAGTCCAACATCAAGAAGAGTCTCACCTTTGTTGAGCATCTCGTCAGCTTCGTCCAGAACCAACATTTTAATGGCCCTCGTCCTCAGACTCCTCCGACGGATCATATCTGAGGAAACACAACCACAACTCAGCCTCAGTCATACTGACACACAGGACACAAGCA
This sequence comes from Acanthochaenus luetkenii, assembly GCA_900312575.1. Classification (NCBI taxonomy): domain Eukaryota; kingdom Metazoa; phylum Chordata; class Actinopteri; order Beryciformes; family Stephanoberycidae; genus Acanthochaenus; species Acanthochaenus luetkenii. Next base: position 12,494 of record OMOT01048312.1, read on the forward strand.
GCACGGTCCAGTCTGCCTTTCTGCAGATCCCCTGTGACCTTTTCTCTCCAAATGTATGTGCAAATAGGAAATTACTATAAAAACTTCTGATTGCACTTCATAAGTCAGCAAGCTCTCTTCTAAACCATGAAACGCCAAACCACTGGACCATTTTATTCAAACGCCTAGAATCACTTTAAAACAGTGACTTACTTTTTGCTTTAGCTGTAGAAAGTATCCTGTAAGATAAAGCTGATGGGACTAAAGAAGTTGAAAAATACTGCTGTATTCCTGGAAAGTGACCCAACATTCCCTGTGTGGAACTCAACTCAATTCTAGGACCTCCAGGACCTTGGGCAGCTAACAGTGTGACTCACCGAATACTCGCCCTGGCGTCCCGGCCACCACATGCTGGCCGTAGTCCAGCTTCCTTATGTCCTCGCCGACGTTGGTTCCTCCAATGCAGGCATGGCACTGCACATTCATGTAGTCGCCCAGCGCCAGGAGGACCTAGACCACACACACAAACCATATAACCAACCAGAATGGACACAGCTCTTCACATGGTACCAACCGCCAGTTCCGATTGGCTGGGTGAGGCGTGTGGCTACCTTCTGAATCTGGCCAGCCAGCTCCCTGGTTGGGGCGAGGATCAGCGCCTGGGTTTCCCTCACCTGCAGGGGAAAATGTATTTACTGCCGATAAGCACCCAAAGAATGTGAACTACAATGACCATAATTGTAAGTCAGCGTCAGTCCATTAAGCTGAGCGACCAGAGAAACTCAGCAGATGTGTCGACGCTCAACAAGCAGGTCGCCTTTTCACTGCCAACAGCCAATCAGATCTCTGCTCTTCTTGATTCCTTACCGATGTGATTTAGTTTAATGAACAACAGTTCTAAATGGACGAGAAGTTAATTCAGTCATTCAAAGCTTCCCTGTTCTCTACAACTTTTATTTGAAAAACGATTGATCCATCGTTGCAGTCCATGGTCAGCTCTGCAGATTTTTAACGTTCAGAGGTTTTTCAGTTTATTATTCATTAGCGCTAGCTAGCTACAGTATGTGAACAAATTAACATTTGCGACTATTTGCACATTAGTAGATAAATACCTGGATATCAAGACACTGCAGCACTGAGACGCAAAACGTGGCCGTCTTTCCTGTTCCAGACTGAGACCTGCACAGAGGTGAGAGTTCAACTTACAGTACTCAATACTTCATCAGAATAATCATCTCATCACAGGATGAGCCAATTCACTGTGGTCTGTTAGCTGAAGCAAGAGTTTAGTGAAAAATCCTCAAGCGCTTACTGAGCGATGACGTCTCTGCCTTTGATGATCTGTTTAATAGCTCTCTGCTGGATGGCCGAAGGCTTCTCAAAGCCTGGAAGAAGAAAAAACAACCGTTTAGTCAGAAACTGAGCCAAAGTGCTATATGGAGCGTTTTCATAGACACACAGAACACTGTGGTGATAAATAACACAAACAACCAATTACATATTCTGAAGAGCATTAATTCATCCTTTGTTTCCTTAAATGCTTTATCCTCATATAACATAACTTTGAATCTGCTTTGTATATTGTGAATTTGTGTCAGGTAAAGTGAGTTTAAATGAGTTCATCCTCCACTTCATCTTCAGCAGTTAACCAACAACATGCTGACAAAAACACCACCAAACCTGGCAAAATGCAGCTGTGAACGCGTGTTAACTGAACTTTTATCACCAAAAGCAACACAGTTCACTGTAGCACCGTGAGCTAGCTAGACCAGTGATTCTCAAAGTGGGGGCCGGGGGACCTTGCCAGGGGGTCCACAAAAAAGTATTGCATCGTTGTGGTAGCTAAAAAAAATTACAAAAACGTATATTAATTATGATTTTTCTTCTATTATTTTATAGGCCTATATAATCAGATATACAATTATTTGTATGCTATATTTCAGCAATAAGACGAAAAGCCGTGCTATAGGCCGATCATGAATATCTGAACAGCTGTACTGGTCTTCGGCACACACAAACAATAGTTGAACTGTTCAATTAGACGGTAATGTGCTGCGTTTAGCCCGGAGCGCTGAAAGGGACTCTAAGGTGCGGTCGGAACTACCTGTTCTACAATTAAGTAATAATACAAGAGGACTGTGATGCGGCACATTGGGCCGAAAGCAGGACACACGTAATCGCGATCGATTATGGCAGCAAGTGTATTATTGCTTTCATAAAACAGATGCGGACAAATGTGCTTTAATCCGACGGTGTTTGTTATGAACTGATGAATGCCTTGCTCCTGTCGTCCTTGATGAGGCAGATGTGGCTAGGGATGCCCCTCGAAACCCGGTTCTAAATGGAAACCGGTTCTAAATTAGTAAAAACCGGAGTATCGATAAGATACAACGTTATCGGTTCCGCTATCGGTAGGTACTCGAAATATTATGGAGTGAGATTTATATTGTGGCAAATGTGTTTTTAGAGGAATTAAACGTCCCGAACATAATCTAGTTTGCCGCTGTCTCTTTCTCTCTTTCTGCGTGAGGGGCGGGGCTGTGCGCCGTTCTTACACACACACGGTAGTCATAGGCGGAAATCCTGGGGGGCACACGTGACCCCCGCCCCTTTTTTCTCACAATGGTTTGATCCTGATTCTGTGTGTTTAATGGTTTGCATCATGGAGTTTGGACGGGCAACAGAACCATCCATCCATCCATTGTCTATACCCGCTTACTCCTATTTAGGGTCACGGGGGGCTGGAGCCTATCCCAGCATGCATCGGGCGGAGGGCAAGGAAACACCATGGACAGATCGCCAGTCGGGCAACAGAACTGCAACCGCTAAATTAATTAGAGCTGTTAGTGGAAGAGGCCAATCTACATCTGGATGAGCTACAGCACAGAAATCTGAATATTAACAAAAAACAACACTATATGGGAGATCATCTGCAAGAAAGTAAACTGCCAGTTAAAGGAGTGATGAAGAAAAGAGGGAAATAAGACAAGTTTGGCAGAGGATAATAATCAAAAAGAACTGATAAGAGTATCGATAGTGTACCAAACCGATAAGCAGTATCAATAAGAGTAGTAGTTAGGGGTGTTAATGATTAGTCGTTAATAGATTAACAACCGTTAATAATTTGGTCGATTAACATTTCAAACGTAACGATCAAATTGAACCATTTGAGATATCATCATAATTGTGTCAAAGGGAGTTGTTGGTGAAATGCAATCATTAAGTTGAACACAAGAGGGCGCGCGCACTACACATAAGAAGACGAAGTGAACCATGTGACCAACAGTGGGGTCGGTGTTGCCGTCCAGGAGGGCTGCAGCCAGCCTGTGAGACACGATGCTAATGCTACTGGGCGAACACTAACTTACTAAACCCGCACCAACGACATGGAAACAGAGGTGGACAACTTTCTGAATGACATTCCACCATCGCTAAATATACG
>OMOT01048349.1:2395-12545 GCA_900312575.1 Acanthochaenus luetkenii
GGATCTCTCAGCTGGACTCATCTCCCGTTAATAATAAGACACTCTACTGCAGGGCCGTAAATGTCGTTTTTTTTGCTGGTAGCATTAAGATGAAAAATTCTGTAGCACAGAGGAAAGAAATTGTAGCACACTCATGAATGAAAACTTGTATAGTAATAAAAATGTTTTTTTAACGTTAGTACAACTCATCTTCAAAGTTGTGAAATATGTTTGTATTAAGATATTCTACTTTTGATCAAACTAAAATGAAGACATACAATACTCCCATGCTTGGTCTTCACCTTTTTGGTGTTTCCACTCCTGGCAGTGACCGTCGCGCTACAATGCTTGCAGATGATGGTTTTTACAACTCAATTATGTCAAGTTCATTTATTTATATAGCCCTTTATCACAGCATGTCTCAAAGGACTTTACAGAAAATGAGCCAAACTAGATTTAAACTAGTTTGCATATAGGAAGGGTGTTGGAGTGGATGATGCTCTACTCTATATGCTTCAGAGTCTACAGCCACTTAGTCAGCTGGTGTGTCTGCAAGAATCATGTTTGTTTATTTCTCTAGTGCTTTGAACACAATTCAGCTACACATTTTAGCCAATAAGCTAATTGATTTTAACAAACAATGCCACTGTAGCATGGGTCATGGACTACCTCACATCTAGACCCCAGTATGTGAGGTATCTGATACCATTATTACCAACACAAGGCACCGTTTTATCACCTTTTGAAAATTCACTTGATATACTTCCGACTGCAGGCTAAGTCTTTTGTCAACCAAGGGCTTCAGTTATCTAATGTCCTTTAAAAATTAATAACGTTTAAATTCTGCACTATCAATCATTTTGTCAGAGTGGGCGTCACTTTATTTGAAAAGTGGAGATTTTATTTTGGATTCAGACTCCCAAGACATTGGATATAAAAATGAAATGACTGATTATGTATTTTAGCATTGTAATCTTTAAACTACTGTGATTGTTTTCAACTACTTTTGGATACCGTTGCTTCTAAAGCCAATAAAGAATGAATTTAAGAGGGACATTTGTTCACATATACTGTCTGTAGTTTCAGCAGGAAACCGGTGGATTGCCTACTCTGAGTAGGGAATGAGTCCTTACCCCAAGTGAAGGAGTTCAAGTATTTCGGGGTCTTGTTGGCGAGTGAGGGGACAATGGAGTGTGAGATGGGCAGGAGAATCGGAGCAGCGGGAGAGGTGTTGCGCTCGTTTTAGCACACTAGAATTAGAAATACTGAAACATTTTATTTCATTTGGAATGCCCAGTGTAGTTCAAAATAATACTCAATGCAGATGTAAGGTGCAAAACATTCTATAATATAATTTTATTCCCAAAATATTTGAGCATAATATTTTGCAGAGCATCACTTAAGCCATAATTGTGTGGCCCTATGTTTGATTGAAATGGTCAGCAGCTGTCAGAACCAGTCAGTTTGTAATCTGGTTAGGTGATCCTAGTTATAGCTGTTTTCTCCACATGCTGGTCATGCGTAACGTTCACTTCTTAGTATGTGGATTTTGGCAGAGTGAGCTTGCCTCTCGCTGTTTATCGGCTGTGATGTGCATGATAAGAGCGATGTTAAGGTCAGCGGTTGAGTGCAGGGCTTCAGGAAAAATGTGCCTTCCTGCAGGGATTTGGCGCTTGGCCAGACAATCTAAACCCGTTAATAGAGTTTGATCTGGATCTAATTAGAGTCGCTGGGAAATGATTAACCCTGCAGATCAGGAAGGAGGACGGCTGAGACAAAGACGAGATAGATGCTGTTTGTCTACTGTAGGTTTGTCACAGGCAAATGTCACGTTATTTATGTATTTATTTAGTTTTGGGGGTTAGAAAGTCTGAAGAATTCCTGAAATAAATGATCAAAAATGAAGACCTTAAAGTATTTGAATGTCTTAAGTTGAGTTATTAGAGGTCTTGTTCTTTCATTGTCTTGAATTCAATTCCAGATAGAATCAATGAGGTTAAATTTGTCTTTCTGATCCTTGCAGATATCTTGTAGATGTTTTATTAACTTCTATTTTAGCTTCTTGTTATGTTGTTGTGACATCTAATGTTGCTGCTCTGACAGTTAAATTTCCCTCTGGGATGCATAAAGTACCATTCATCTTTAGCAGTAGACTGTTTCCTGGCTTCAGCTTGATGATGATTGTCTCCAGAGACGTTACATCTGTTTTTGTTTCCAGCACATTTTGATTATGGCATGTGCCTTCGAGTTTTGACTAAATTGAGGCATCGCATCATAATCAAGTTGCTGTGTTGCTTTCTTTTTGTTGTTGTTGTGCATTGTCGTCCTCCATACGAACGCTGGTTCAGAATAGCTGACAAGAATTATGACAATTGTCTCTGGTGAATGATGTAAGATTGAGTTGTCATGGAAAAGCACATATCCTTGTGATCTTGCCCCGGAATTGATCAAATGCAACTTTTTTCTGTTCAGACAGATTAGAAAACATCGGATCTGTGGTACATGTGAGGAGAAACAAATCAGAGTTGGGACACTTTGAGTTGCAGTGTGAATGAAGCCTGTTTTATTTCTAACAGCAGAGCCTGGTGGATCCATACGTTTTAGTCATTGGCTTACCAAGCCTCGGTAACTAATATCAATCAATCAATCAATCTTTATTTATATAGCCCTTTTATACAAGTATGTCTCAAAGTGCTTTACATTGCATGCATCATATACATAGTACATCACATCATGTACTACACTACACACAAACGCATATATTTGCATGTCTTTGACTATGGATGGTAATCTGCCAGCCTTCCACTTCTGTCCTAAAGAGGGCAAGGTGGGAGTGTTCGTTCATCAGGTGGAGCCGAGGGGAGGAGACAGCAGTATGATCCTCCTCTAAGCTGGTCACTCTTCATCAGAAACAATCCTCTCAGCCAGGACCATCCCTTGTTCCTCTGAACAGAGAGGACACTTTCTAAAGGAGAGGAGGAACATTTGCTCAAAGGAACAGGGGCACTAGAGGAAGTGGATGCTGATTTTGACGTCTTTCTTTACAGTAGGATTGGGAGTTGCAGGAGGTCGCCTTAGAGAAGAGAATCTGCACCCCCAGCCTGGGTCTTAGTTAATGCTAACTAAGTCATGGCCGGCTTAGTGTCTTTGTGGTCGTACTGAAAAGAGGAGGAGGAAGAGACCAGACAGGACTAATGTCTGTACAGGAATAACAGTCTTCTCCTTTTTTCATGGCCTCAGCTCGATCAAAGGTGATATACCTACAAGTTAGAGGACTAGCGCTCTAGATGTTTTAAAACATCTAGAAAAATGTCAGCATGGTTAAATTAGAAATTGTGAGTCTAGGAGAATTGTACCAGACGTGACTTTGACTTCTGCTTCCGATAAAGATGGCCTGTTTATCTAAAAGAAACAAGACATCAGTAGGGAGCAGCCTATGTGTGTGTGTTCTGCAGAAAATCTTCTTATCTCTACAGTCAGCTTTTCACGAGTTTAGCGAAAACTGGGTCCACAGAGTAGGGCTGTGCGATATGGACAAAATCTTCTTTCACGATACGGGTAATTTCATATCACGATAATGATATATATCACGATATAGTACATTTTCTGTAAATTTGATGAAGAATTTTTCTATACAAAATAACCACACGCCTCTTGGGCTGGGTATCGCCACTGATTTCCTAACTTTATTTGATTCAATATCTATTAGTTTAGGGATATTTCAGTTACAATACCAATTTTGCTTGGACATGAAAGAGATTCTCAGATAACTAATGCTGTAAACATGGTGCATTATTAAAATGTTAATGTTTGCATTAAGAATTGACCCCAAAGCAGTTACATTAATGTACTTTTTATTTAACATGACCAACACACTACAGCAGTGTATCAGAAGAGAAATGACCAAAAGAGACAAACAACCATATATTGAATAAGTAACAATCAGAAATAGAAAAAGGCTCTGAATTGCCTATGAAAATAGTGCAAGAAATCAGTTTGTTTTTTTGGAACATGTTAAAAAACTGTCTTGTAAACCTCTGGACATTGTAAACTGTAAAGTCCATGAAACTAAAGCCCCTTCATGACTGCTTTCTCACTTGTTGGATATTGTAAGACTGTGTTCAACACACCTGGGAACTGGAGTTTTCCACCTCGTGGTGGGAACTATGAGTGACTCAACCACATTTTGGATTAAAAATAACTTTGAAATTGATACAAATATGATACCAAAATGAGTAGTATGTGAGTATCGGAAGTATTGATGCCAGTTTTGATCCGCCCATCCCTAGTGGATAGTCCTTTTCTAGCTGCATCATCAGCAGATAGTTACTGTAAAATGATGACGGAGGCTAAACGGTCCAGATTACGTACAGAGCCACACTTGTGATAAGAGCTGATAATCCATCGCATAAAAGGTTTAGAGGATAATTAGCGTGACTGAAAACTGTTGTTTAACAGGCAAAATAAATGCAACGAGTTTTGTTCTGTGTCATGCTGCTCCGTGTGTGTTTTTGTTATTCCAGTCCATGCGTAGAGAACGTAAAGCGGGGTCGGGAATGACGTAAAATATGTCCGTAAAGCAGTTCTACATTTTTCTATCGTTCCACGATATATATCGTCATATCGAACAGCCCTACCACAGAGCTCTATGCATTTTACAAAAAGTTCTCAGTGGTTTGTTTTGATCACATGGGAGAACTCCACACCTCCTGTCAGCTACTGTAGCAGGAATGAGCAGAGGTAGCAGTGTCAGCGTTTCCTGACAATTTTATTGTATTTATTTTAATGTAGACGTGAGGTTTGATAGTAACTTTGGTCCTGTAGGTGTTGCTGTTTAAGAATGGGCTCTTATGTTGATATTTAGTTTGTGATATATATATGGACAATTGTGCTGTAATTACAGCTGCATTAGCATTTGTTTTGTTGTTGGTGAGTTAGCTGTACACTCCAAGTAGCCAGTATGGATCTATAAGGAGAGTAATGGAAAAACCCTCCCAAAACGGGTCAAGGACAGTCTTCCCGATGGCAGTTTCATGTGTCATGTCTGGGTCGGTTCGGTTGTTTCTTTAAGACATTGTGTGCTTTCAAAAAGGCTTTGAGCAGTATCACAAACCTAGCCCGTCTGGTTTCCCAGGGCAGTTTGAAATGTATTTTTCTTTTCTCTGCATTTGTGTGTTTTAATATGAATGAGGCTGTTTGACCTCCTTCAGGGCTTTTCTGGGCAGCTCCTTAAGGCTGCTGCAGGGCTGGTTAAATAAAATAAGGTTTAACGCTGGTTGGTTACAGCTTGGCTTTCAAATAAAAACAATAATAATTGGAGTGTAAAACAAAAGCCATTATCGAAGAAATATGAACTCACAACGTTACAATGACTATGTAAATGGAATAAAGATATACTTATTTGCCTTTCAAAAATGTTACCTCAAAGTGTTTTTCACTCTTTCTTCCTTACTTCACAATTCAAGCGATTGCCAATTTTAACCATGAATTAGCAAAAATGTCTTGTAGCTCAACGTCCTTGCTCAGTTTTCAGCTGGTCTGCAATGACGGAGTGTCTGCAGGTTCTTAAAGTCTTAAAATGTCTATTTGAATTATCGAAATTCATGGCCATGAAACTTCTTAAATAAGGTTTGTTGTTGCCTCTGAGTCTTAAGTAGGGTTTCAGGGATCTTAGAAACGTTTTTTCTCAATGCACTACTTTTCTAGTGAGAAATCTCCCTGGTTGTGTGGACTCTGATACTACTGCTGTTTTTATTAGGGGGGAAATTGGTCTTAAATGTAGCTTACAGACACTTGTACTCGGGGCTCGAAATTAACTTTTTCACTTGGTAGCACTGGTGCTCCCAACTTCAAAAGTTAGGAGCACCAGCCAAAAATTAGGAGCACCCACCAAAATGTAAGGAGCACCAACAACATATGTAAAAACAACATAGCAGTACGGCTTACAAGTAACAAAAAACGGTGAAAGTAGCCTTAAAAACGCATGATAGGCCACAGCTGGGGCTTTATGCAATATCCTGGGGCCAGGATTTAAAACTTGATCTCCTGGCTCTCTGTCCCTCTTCCATCCATCTCTTCACTGAGACCGCGGCATCCAACGTCTCCAGAGGAGGATCCTCTACACCGATTCAAATCAGATCTTCAACCGTGTTGGGGTTTAATGCAGATCTGACGTCCGACTTGATGCGCTTCAGTGTGGAGAACCCCGTTTCACACTGCGCAGAGGACACCAACATGATCCTTACTAGATGAAGGATGTTCTGAAGCTAAAATAATTTCAATATCATTATCAGGGTAGAGGTTTTCAGTGGCAGCATAACAATACAGCCATTTCTTAATGAAATATAATCCAACTGTTACTGGTTGGTTTTTATATGGTTGGACTTTTAACAACAGAAACTTTCAGAAGAAGATACTTTGATTAATCATTTCCATTTTGTACCTTTCCAGTACAACTCCATAACATGCTATTTACTTACAAATCCGTTTTACTTGGGTTATAAAAAATACTATATTAATAAAGTAATCAGCATTACAATAATAATTAAAATAGGAAACGCTGAATAATTGTGGTATTACAAGTGAACTTCATATAGCAATATTGCAACCTCGCACTCTTTCACAGACAGTGTCTCTCCATCAATGATGAACGACCTGTACCGAGCTGACGAAACTGGAGCAGCGGTGCGCTAGCGAATGACATCATGTTGTTGAATAACTGCCTGACCAGTCGAGCCTGAACTCTTCGTCACAGGGTTTCTTTCTTCTTTCGTGTCCGTGCTTAGTTCAGCTCTCACGCTTAAACTGTGTCAACTCCGTTACAAACGCAGTTACCTGTGATGTCCGTCCCACAGGCTTCACTGTGTACACGGTACGTTGAGCCGCTCTCATACCGAAGACACTCAAAGTCCTTCAGCCGCTCTCTGAAAACGGTTCACCTTCTTCTCTGCTGGTGAAGCCATATCACCAACTGTTTCAGCTGCCACAGCCACTACATCAGTAACGTTACTAAATTATGCCGTAATTGTTCGCTTACTCTTTTTAGCTTTCGATAACGCTAGCTACCCGTTAAAGGGAGTGATTGAAGGCTAATCTCAACCAATCTAGAATCAGCATTAAAGGTAAGAACCTCAAACTCACGTTTGATTGGTTAGAATGGTCCCCGTCACAAGGCATACTAGCGAATGTACAGAAAGGGACGTTCAAGTGAAGAAGAAAAAAACAGTCTCCAGAACAAATATTTACACTCGCACAGATGCTCCCAATTACATTTTGAGGTCGCACAGACTACATTTCGGGAGCATATGCGACCAAAACGGTCGCAATTTCGAGCCCTGCACCAGGTGTCACGTCTTTTTTTTCAACAAAGATTCTTGTCTGTAATACCTACAGTAGGAAAGTGAGCTGGACCAGTTCAGTTTATTACATTATCCAGATGTAGTGATCTGTTGTTGCTCTTTCCTTTGGTGAATTTAGATCCTGCTGATTCAGTGAGCTTATTTACCATTTAGCAGCTGGGTGGGAAATCGCCACCAGCCAAAGGCGTCTCACTTTTGGCTCCAGGTATCCACTCAACATTTGGTGGTACACCTGGTGTAGTCTTTGGTAGGAATTAAAACCTGCAGCCTCTCGGCCCTCCATGGCACATTGTTGCCTATGCCTGGTATAGACGTTAGAGAAGCAGGCTTGTAAGCATAAAGTCATCAGTTCTAATCTGAACTGGTTAGGGAAATATGGACGGGGAGCTGGAAAAGAGCTTGGAGCTCAGCAAATCTTCCCTGGATATATAAATGTTGAAAAATTAAAACTTGTTTCAGCTGCTCCTCTTCCTCCTCTAGAGGTGAATGTCCTCTTGCTGGATAAATACGAATTTTTTCTTGCGTGTCCTGTCTGGTTTAATCAAGTTTAAATTGTGCATTTGTGTTGCAGCTTTCCGAGATATATCCCTCCAGTGAAGATGAGACCATGGTCCCGGTACTAGCCTCCAAAAAAGCGAGCGAACTCCCCGTCAACGAAGTAGCGTGTATCCTGCAGGTACTGTGCCAACAATAAGACTATAAAGCTATAAGACGGACCAGCCTGTCCACCACACAACGGCCAAGAATTAACATTTTGTTTATTTGCACGTCCATAAGAAACGGAAGACTAAAAAAGTATCAGAGGATTTTCCCTAATGCTAACAAAGCTGTGTAGTAAATTCTGAAACATGTCAGAAATCAAAGCAAATTCACTTTTTCAAATCCACCGTTTTCACACATAGAAGGATGTTAGATCTCTAATGGAGAAAACTGAATTGGATCTCAATAGTTTTTGTGTTTGACTCCAAACTAACGGTCTCCATCTGTATTGTTACATGAAAATAATGGTAGAAAAGAAGTGACGCACACTCTGGCTCCATATGCATTTCTTGTTCTATTGATTGACGTTTCGGCCCTCAGGCCTTCTTCAAAATCAACAAAGATTGTTGGATTGATCGTTGTTGATTTTGAAGAAGGCCTGAGGGCTGAAACATCAATCAATAAAACAAGAAATGTATATATAGGCAGTGTGTGACACTTCTTTTCTACTTTTATAGTCTACTTTCAGTGATAACTCATTACAACCCTTGGTGTGTGTTACCTTTTTATACATACTATATATGTATAAATATAGAAATAATGAATCCGATTATTATTAGCTCTGTATTGACTAATACTTTAAGTTTAGTACTTGGAATTTGTATTAGCAGTAGAAAAGTGGTATTGATGCCAGAGTGCTCTAGTGGTTGGGTCCCAGAATTGTCCCATTACTGAAAGGTCACCAGTTTGATCCCTGCAACAGCCAGTGTGTCGACCAACAGCTATGTGTTCTGTCAAAGTGTCCTTGAGCAAGACACTGAACCTCTACCTGCTCACTCAGTGGAAGTTGCTCTGGCTAAGAGCGTCTTATATATATATTTGGTCTTATATTTCTCATGAAATCTGAATCAGGGCCAGTCGGTTAATCCAGCTACTCAGCCGGGGGTTTATTGAATGAAAGATTCTCCTATTTTCCCTCCAGAAGTTACACACCAGCTTGGAAGGTCCCTCCCTGAGATTTAGTTGTGAAAGGTTAAATTGACCATCTTTCTTCTTCCTCCTGCTGTTGATCCTCCCAGGCTGACCTGCAGTTGGGGCTGACCCAGGAGGAGGTGAGCCGGAGGAGGGCCTACCATGGCTGGAATGAGTTTGACATCAGCGAAGAGGAGCCGCTATGGAAAAAATACATCTCCCAGGTACCAAATCTGGGTAGTTTAAACTGTCTTACAGACAGAATCCGCCTGTTCCTTATGAGAGAAGCGGCGCAACTCCTGGTCCAAACATTTGTCATTTCCCACCTAGACTACTGCAACACTCTTCTGGCCGGGCTACCCGCCTCTGCCACCAGACTTCTACAGGGCATCCAGAATGCTGCGGCCAGGCTTGTCTTCAACCAACCCTAATTCTCCCGTCACTCCCCTCTTCCGGTCACTTCACTGGCTTCCCATCTCTGCATGCATCAAATTTAAGACACTGGTACTGTTCCAAACATCAGCTCGTCTGCTCCGCTCCTCCAACCTTGCATGTAACCTAGCCCCTCCATCGCTACGTGGACTGAGAAGTCGCTCAGCACAGCTCAACTCTTCTCATCCCTGGCACCACAATGGTGGAATGAGCTCCCCTCTTCTGTCACAATGGCTGAATCGCTACCCATCTTTCGCCAGAGACTTAAAAACCCATCTTTTTCTCCTGTGTCTGCGCTTGGGTCTTATCAGTGGCGTGTCGTCCATTAGGGGCACTAGGACGCCGCCCCACCTGCAGTTCCAATTGGAAAATAACTATTCTAATAAATACATTTAAAAATTGTGGCACTGTGTATGTATATAGAATTAAATTGTTATATTCACATAAATTATATATTATAATAGAAAAGTGGGATGACTGCTTGCAGCCTTTGTCTGTGCCGAAGGGTGTATTTTTCCCCGCCTGACGGGAGCAAAATAAATAATTATTAAGTATTATTATTAAGTATTGCAGGGCGTAGAAACATATGTCCGATTTGGTTGATGCCGCTAGTTGTCAGTGGTAGAGCAGGAAGTCGGGAGAGTATAGTTAGCTAGCTGTTAGTGGCTAATGTAACAATGGCTAATGTGCCAGAGGAACAACCTGCTCAT
>OMOT01048351.1:8153-23076 GCA_900312575.1 Acanthochaenus luetkenii
CCCAGCCCACGAAGCTCTGCTCACACTGGCCCTGGGGACCTTGTCGAGTATGCAACCATCCAGTCTAGCTCACACTAGCGCATGCCACTGTAGGCCTTTCCCCTCAGAGTTTGGCCTCCAGGTACACGGACTGACGCACCCCTTCCCGCTCATCCAAGTAACACCCTCCCTTTCACACGCACTGCCCGCCCTTCACGCGCTCCACGTGGCTCCCTTGTCTGCCTCCCTCTTGTGTCTTCTTTTGATTTTCCCTTTGCTGCTCTCCAGAAAGTTTGATTGAGGTTGGAGATATTTTCAGGCTATTATTTCTGCACAATGTAATCGTAGTGGCAGAGACGTGCAGTTCCTTCGGCGCAACAGATACACAATGAAACCTAAATCTAGTCTGCACAATAGTAAGAGATCATGACTTCAGATCAACCACAAAAGCACTTAATTAACTGCAGAAAATGGTTTTCACACAAAACATGACTCACTGGCATACAAAACAAGTTGAAACAAAGTTTTGCCTATTACACCTTATCCTCCTTTTGTCACTCAGCCTTTGTATGCATGAATCCTGATTGTGGGGAACATCTGTAGAGATCGTGTTTGCTCTGTCTTGTAAAAGCATTGAACATTTCCCATTAATATCAACAGAACTATGGAATATGGGAGAGTTAGTTGCATGAGTCTGTTGCATGTTAAACCGTATTATGCTGTACATTCCTTTGCATTTATGGGACATAAACTGTACTTGAAGGTGTTTTTAGATTACTTGCAACCATAAAACGACGTAGAAATATTTAGGTGAACAGTAACAAATGTGCAAAATGTGTTGGAAATGTTCTCAAGTGATTATCACACACTCGACAGAACGTGGTAGTGCAAAACACACTCTCATCTGCACGATGCTTCCACTAATAACTCATCTTGAACCCCACAGGAGAGACGGTTGTAGACCGGGGCTGGGGAAATGTCTTCTTTCACATAAACACACTCCTCTGCACCACTTGAAGTCTTCATTTGACAGATGCAGTGGAACAGGGTTATATTGAGGCACAAATCACCATGTTGCTACACTGTTTAGACTGGTTTCTATGGAAATGCTTGACGCAATTCAGGAGGCGTTCTTGAGGCACTTGTTGAGACCCGCTGAGGCATAATGCAAAATATGTTGAGCTATTTAAATAACTGCAACTGTATTCTCTCTTCTTTAAAAAAAAAAAAAAAAGTAAATGTAGATGAAAAACACATTATGGCACATAAAGCTTTTTTTAAAATCTACTTTGTAACTAGAATTTCCATGACTTAGGTGTGATACACCATCACACAAAGTACAATGTCAGACAATATTACCATTTACAAACCTGCATCATCTTGAACTGCACAGCTGCAATACAGCCCGGCAGCATGACTGACAAAGCCACACTAGGCAACATTGCACGTTGGCAGACCCAAATGGCAGTGAGAGGTAACTGTTTGAATTTTGAGGACTCTACCCAGAAATCCTGTAACATGACGCCAGTAAACTGCGTATAGCACGCTCATGTTTATCAACCCGGCCGGTCTGTGATCGCTTTATACCAAAAGATACCAAAGATCTAACATTGACGAGTCCAGCTTTCTCTGGATGGAGTGCTCGCTGTATGTCACTTCCTGTGGACGGAGAAGCAAATAGGGCAAACCCATGGCGTCTCAATGGAATGGGGTGCTATTTTCTGTTGCTGCCTCACTTTGTGATTCAGGCTGACGAGACACGTATATATTTTTAACATTCTTCCATAGTGCAGTTTTAATACCTTACCCATATTTTAGGGTCAGGTAATCTGGTATTAAGCCCATCTTTGGCAGCTGCACATGTGTGGTGGGAGTTCCTGGAACACTGCCAAAAAATATCCATTTTATCACGTCATTTAATCTAGTCTTAGAAACAGGAGGGGAAATGAACATGATCTTGATATTAGTAGAGTGATCTGCCTTGTTTGAAAAGATTACGACATGTTTCTAGAGCATCTTTAAAACGGGAGAAACTGCATTGGAAATGAATGAAATTATCTCAGTTCATTGGCCTAAAACTAATCAACATTTTAAGAGATTTAAGTAGATTTGAAGTAAAACACATGCAATACAACTTTCTTGTGTTATGGCAGGCTAAAGGTTGTTGTCTACAGTAGCCTTCGGTCCATAAATAAGACTATTTGGTTGGTTTGTGATAATTATTAATAACTATTTGCTATTTGAAAAGTCAGTAAATGCTTATTGTGTTACACTGGTAGACATTTGTACGGTTTATACGATGGAATAGCGGACATGTATGTGTACATGCAGTTCTTTAAAAACACTATTATCACGAGTAATTGCTACCAAGCTTTGAATTTAATACATGGTAACGAAAAGCAGAGCACAGATAGTGTGGGAGTCTGATGAAAGGAAAACATGCCAAACCAAGAGATCGTAGATTACACAACTCTAGGAGAGAGCAGGCAAATTAATGAATATTGATTCAATTCTTAAGTTGGGTTGCACGAGGTGTTAAAGGTAATAGCGCTGTTATTGATGATATAGCAGTGGAGCCAAGTTGTGTTCAGACGTCCCATGTTTGCTATATGCCTCCCCCGTTTGTTTTACCCACCGTCCAAGCCTCTTCTCTAGACTTGCACTAGTTAGAGGGCTGCTTCATTCAATAAAGTCTTTGTCGGCAGGCAAATATTGTGAAGCCAATTCATGTCTAATGTGACAATGTTTGTATTTTGTTCATTGCGAGGAAGGATGTTGTTCACCAGCCTTGAAAGTGATCAGTGAAATTAAATCAAAGCCAACTCTTAATCAGAGCCTGGATGTATTTGTCTATAGCATCCATTGTTATGAAAGAGTCACCACATTGTCAGATATGAAAACGTATTTGGGTCCTACTCCCCTAAGATTAGGCCATCTGCCCAACATACTGGCACATAATGTCGTTTTGAGGTGAGATTTCATTTAGATTAACCGTCAGTTTTAAGCTTGTGACTCTGGACTTTAGTTTTCAGGGCAGAAGACGATCATCACCTCTAGTCATTCCATCATAGTCATAGATTGTTAAAAAAAAAGAAGAAAGAAAGAGATATGTTCTTTCAACAAAACAAAACAAACAAAGCTAACATGCACTTCTTGTGAATTCCGATTCCGATTGTATTCAGCAGCACAGACACTCAGTCACAGTTGGTATTGCTCGTCATGCGCCTCAACTGCACCGGCGCTCTTCGTTGGCTCTGGTGCTTGCCGCTGTGCATTTATTCTCGGAAGATAGATAAAAGAAAACGACATCCAGTTTGTAGGTGCTCAGCTGCACAGCCTCCAGCTTCTCTTCCCAGCGGAGGTCAAGGAAAAGGGCAGAAATATATTTGAGCAAAACACACAGCGATAACAGTTTCAGTTAGTGACATTAATGGCTATGCCGCGCAATGTAGGCCTTGCTAACTAGGTTAATTATACAATATTATGATGTACACTGAGGGCTCTGCACCAAAGTGGTACAACAACACATTCTAGGGTGTCAGAACCCTCTACAAAACACAGACAAATCTAAAGGCACACCTGAAGACAAACAGCATCCAGGTAATTGGTGCTCGACCACACAACCTCCAGCTCCTATTGACAGTTACACAGATAGGGATTGGGGGAAGATTGACATAGCAGTCAATGTACAGCAAGTGTAGTAGTTAGGTTAAAGTTTCCCATCAAACATCAGACATCAAAATGCTCAGGCTACAATAGTTGAGACTAAAAGTGGGTGTATTCAGAAACAATTTGGACAGTGCATATTGTCCAACTATATGATCTACCATTTAAGCTTATACTGGCTTCAAATTACTTTTAAATAATCGAGAATATTTTCATCTCGTTTTGATGGAGGATTTGGAACATTCTGCATTGCGCGTTTTCAGAGAACGCACCAACGGAAGAGTTTGTTTTCCAAGGCGTATTTTATTGGACTTCTGCCCCCAACTAGGTGCTGCGGAGGGACGGCTTATTGATTACTGTAGCTTTTGCAATATTTTGAAGTGCTAGGCTCAGAGAAATTGATTACATTATAACACTATAGGAGGCAAGTGGCTGATCTCACTCTGCCATACGCCTGTTGCAGCTTGTGCCACTGCAGATGAGACGGTTTACTGCAGCTCATACCTGCCTGCTGCCAGGCTATATTTCACTTGTTTGTTAATCCACCACTGAGGGTTCCAGAAAGTACTTTGGGGTTCTTTAACATTCCTGCATCAGAAATATTCTTCCTCTGGCTTCTCTTCGTCTGAGCCATGTTCGGCATACGGGGGACATCAATGACATTTCCCGCAGCATTTAAAGGGAAGGTTGTTACAGTGTATTCATTCATTGTGGGCGTATCTTTATGTTAATGAGTGGCTGTGCACAAGCATGATGGTGGTGTAGGGAGTGTGGTATTTATCAAGGCAGATTACTCACAGGTGTGTGTATGCAAATTTGATAAATGGCACGTTTGTTGTACGTACGAACGCTCTAAATGGTCTTTGTACGAGAGAATTTAGAACCTTTTCTATGCGACATTGATAAATGAGGGCCCTGGCAACGTGACACGCTTATGGCAGGACGAGAATTTGGCATAAACAACATAAATCCGTGGGTCTATCCTGCCTGGTGTCAACATTACAGGCTGCTAGCGGTGGTGTAATGGTGTGTGGAATGGTATCTTGTCACACATAAGGCCCCTAAGTACCAAGGGAATATCATTTGAATGCCACGGCGTACCTAAACGCTGTTTCTGAGCAGGTGCCTCCCTTCATGGCCACAGTCTGCCCTTGTTGGATACTTCCTGGGAGGATAACGCTCCATGTCGTGAAGCGCGCATCGTCTCACGATGGTTCCAGAAACACGACAGCGACTTTAGTTTACTCCAATGGATCTCAACCCAACAGAGCACCACTGGGACGAGGTGGAACGGGATGTCCGTAGCATTCACGTGCTTCCCAGAAAGTTTACCAGGACCAGGAAACGGAGGGGTCCGTTCGTGTCATATAGGAAGAAGCGTAAGGATGGGATGACGTCTCGTTCACGTGTTTATCTCACTGGAACGCCCACATCCAAAATGATCTGTTTATTCATTTAAAATCAATCATAAACAAAGTGCGGCAGACATTAAAGTACACTTGATTATATTACTGTGAAAATAAGTGATCGTTTTGACTGCATGCTGACATCAGTGGATTCCCTGCTATGTACCTTATACCGCTTGTGTTGACACACCCCGCAGTTCGTGACGCCAAGTGGGAGAAATCGGAATCGTGAATGTTTTTTCCCAGTCGGCAGGTCGTGTTGACATGAACGCGACACACACACACACACACTTGACAGTTGCCCATACAAGAAGCTGCATTTTTGTCTTTTCTTAGGTAATGCTATAAATTATGGTTTTGGGTAATTATACACAAGTGAATATTTTGTATCTGTTACAATAGTAATGAAACGATGTCAAATTCATGAGCAAATTCTTTACAATAAAAGCCCTTGTGGGAACGGGTGATTAAAGTGTTTATCAGACATCCTGTAGGAGTTTGGCCTATACGTTTAGTTTATGGATAATTATTTTTTGTCTTCACTAGAAGTCAAGCTAAATGTGTCGTCTGTGTTGCCCGGCCTTTCAGGACATTCTTCAGAAATATATGTATTTATAAATAGATGTTATGTAAGTGGGCCAAAGGGACATTTTATGTGTGGAGGATAATTTATAGAGAAATTGGAGATCATAAAAATGCCAATGTCAATTAAAGCTGCACTAGGCAAGACTTTTATTAAGAAACATATATAATTACACCTCTCTCATCAGCATAAATCATGAAGTGGGGCGACAAGAGAGACAAGAGCGTACCGTCCTCCTCAAATTGAGAACATGTCGACTTGCCCTATTTGCCTAAATTAATTCCAGGTGTCAGGTTTGGTCAGTGGCTGAAATCTTCTCCACCCACAGGAAGTGAAAAGTCACAACTAAAGAGCAAAATACTAAACCGCAGTGAGCGATCACTCCATCCAGAGAACGCTGAACTCACCAGTGTTCGATCTCACCTCTGTCTCTATAATATCTTTTGGTATGAAGCGATCACGGACCGGCTTGGGTTGATAAACACAAACTTTACGGTGGTGCCTTCAGGTGGAATCGATTCCCCAGTCACCAACCAATAGAATGCGTCAAAGAAGGGCTTAAAGTTTCTTCTGTCTCGAGACACTCCTATATATTGGGAAAACTGCATCCCAGACTGTACTTTTTAATGTTGGTTTAAAGCAAGGAAAGGTTTGCTCTAATGTCTTTTGCTGTGAAAAGTCCAATTCACCTTTACACAAGATCACGGCTCACCGTTTTTCTGTTCCTGAAATGCAGGGTGTCTCTATTCATTTAAAAACATATTGAATGTTTTCAGTTTTATCCCATTTCAAAGTAATATTGTTAAACTCCCTATGAATACAATTCAGTGAAAATTGTATACTTCATTTCAACTAGATATAAATAAAAAGTAGCTTTAGGTTTATGGGTTACAGTATATGTTACACTTTTTAATAGGTGATAGAGAAACAATTAATCTTAATAGGTTAATTTGCTTGTGGCCTGCTTGTATTAAAAATCCCTAGCTATATTCCCCATGTTTTACTCCTAAAATGTCTACTGTTCAGTGACAATCGTCATGTGTAATGCAAACTGCCCCATCTCCATTATCCTCCCATTTAGTACAATAGTTCACAGCTAGATCTCACTTTCAGAGCTGGGCTCGTCGTTTTCATAGACGTAGAGATGCTTGGGGAATATTTGTAAGTTCCATTTTCACTCTCATCCATTTGCTCTTTTTCCGTGTCTGCCATTCATCACCATGTCATATCATCGTAACGTTGCTCCGAAACGGAACTGTGAAAAACATCAAACACATGCAAGGAATCGTCTAAAGGAACCGCTGAGTTGACAGTTCGAGGAATGAAACACAATGTTGCTCGGCCACATTAACCACAGTCTGCGTGCTCTTCCTGGTTTGTTCTGTTGTGGAAAAGGCGGAACACGCAAGTTCCAACTAAAATGTCAAATGCCGTGCCTCTTTAGCACGTCTGGCATACTTATTGCCACGTCTGGCGCTTTACTCAACCGACTGTTCTTTCTCTACTTTCCTTTGGTCTGAACATGAAATGATTGTACGTGGTCAAATCAACCCTACAAATTGTAACATTGACAAACAAATGAATGCAAATATTTTCTTATAAATCTTTGCAAATGTTTACCATAATGATAACGATCAGTGGATGCTGGTAGTGTCATTGCTGTTTTAACTTGAAGCAGTGTCACTGTATTCCAAAACACTGACGTGCCACATCGCCACGTGGTTTGTACATTATGCCTGTACACCTCTCAGTTAGACTCTGTGTTTCAGGTGACAAGTGTATTGATGGGATGTGATTTAATGTTGGGTTCAGTCAACTCTGACCTTCAGTATTTTCCATTTTTTCCTCTTTTTCCCTCTCGTTCTCGCAGAACTGTGGGAGACGTCCAGAAGAGCTGTTAAACCCGGCTGAATATGGGAGCTGCCATCGCGTCTGCACCATGGAACACTTTCCCGAGTCACAGCCCGCTCAAGCCTACCCTCCTGTTGCTCTCCTGCCTCAAAACCCCTACACCCAGCACCCATCCAACGAACCTGTGTATTCCAACACGAGCTACCCCGCTCCTGGCCCTCCGTGCTCCGCTTACATTCCGTAAGGAGCAATCCGTGTGACGCACCACGTCGCTCTTAGCGCTGCCAGAGGCAACGTGGTAGTGCCACAAATGCTTTTCTGAGAAACAAAGCTCCGCTGAAAAGGATGTGCATTCCACCTTGCTTCTGTTTATTCTGTGAGCTTAATACACGAGTGGGCGTCCCCTGCCATGATGACGGTGTCAGTAATTTGTGGCCCTGAAACCCTGTGTATTGTGCACTGCTTGTCTGTAGGACCCCCCTCACCTTATGTGGTTAGAGTAGACACCAACACCACAACCAGAACTCTACCCTCCACCCCTCACATGTGCCCACTGATCCCACTTTTTTTGGGTTTGTTATTGCTTTCTCACCTTTGAATATTTGTGTCACTCACATTTTTGTATTTTTTTTTTTCACATGTCCCACAGTGGTAGTGACCTTTTATATCTATGTGCTGGTTTTGTTTGTTTTATGTTTGTCAATCATATGCTTGCTTCTTTGAAAATCCTACATGGGTGTGTAATAGTAAGAATGACATTTGATTTGTAAAACGAATTATCAATCTATAATGACATGGACTACCCCTTTAATGACAGGGTTGTTTAAATATGTGAATTGGAAGTCTCTCAACTGAATCCTCCATCACTCTTCATAATAGCTTTGCTGTTATGGGGTTTGATTGGATATTTCGAGTTATTATAAGTGAATGTTATCCTCACTAGCTACGAAGAAAAACAAAGGGCTCGAGATCCAACAGTATCTACGTTCTTTATTTTCACCATGAATAATAATGATGATGATGATGATGATGATGATGATTATTATTATTATTATTGTCATAATCTACCAGTAGTTGCCAAAGAAAAATAGTTTACTATTCAGTTAATGTCCATTTACTTTCATTCCAGTATTTAGATTCAACTACTATATTGTTTGATGGTAAATATATACAGTTGGAAATATGCTACGCTTTCCCAGTTTACATTATCGCTTGCCATATGCTGTATTTTCCATATCTGTATGTGAAAACTTGAGTTCCTCATGGAGGTTGGTTTGAGGTTCATTACATTGTGGGTCCTTTGTGTTGTGCAGAGTTATCAACAAAGGAGTCGTTCCTTATGCAGGTGCAATAGATGAATAAGACAATCACATACTAGAGTTGTCCTAGAATAAATAAATACAAACGGTTTTAAAGTTGTTCTACTCATACCAGCGAGTAAAACACTTTTTCAAGGACAGCCAAAACATTTAACATATTTAAATGTTTTTTGAGTATGATTTGTACAATTTTAATAATATGGCCTAAACAGTTTTAAATGACACACTCACAAAAGCTTGTAACTGTATTTTTTTTTAAAGAATGCTCAGTTACATACAATAGCACTACACTAATTTTACGAGTCAATTTTACACTGTGACTGTTAATTTCAGACCATACATAAGCTAACGTGTTTCACGAGCCAATTTCAAGATGCTACCACCTACACACAAGCCCTTTAGACACAGCAAATTAGCATAAACTGAAAGTTCACAGTTTTTCTCCATGTCAGATATAGTATGTTTAGAAAAAAAAGTGTATTTGTGCTCAGAAAGTCCTTGAGGTGTTGAAGGTAATGTAGAGTTTACTCTTTATGGCAGTTAATGGGATAGCGTAAAACTTGTGAAGCTTTGTCCCGTGCTCACCTTGTTGTCTTGGAATGGCTCAATATGTGTGCTAGCATTTAGTTTAACCAGTGATCTCTGGTTTGAACTGCTGAAGTGTTATTGCTGTACCTGCTGTGTGAAAAGCACTGAAACACAACTGTCATGACTTTTCATGACACATTTACTATTCATGATCTCCTTCCTTTTCTATTATTATTATTATTGTGTAAGTGCTATTGATTGCTGCAAGCTATGCTAAAAATGGCATTTATATATATTCATTTTATTGGTAAAATCATTTCAACCACATTGAATTATGTTGAATATCCTTTCGAAGATGACTGCTATGATTTTGTTTGCATCCGCTACCGTTTTATTTTGTTTTTGTAAAATTGTTGCTCTTAGTTTTTATTTTAATTTATATATACATATATATAGCACATTTCATTTGAAATTTACTGTACATTTGAGGAAGGATAATATCGTAATAGTTGTAGGAATATGAGCTCTCGTTGTTGCCCAGGCTGGAGTTGGTAAATTATGTTAAAACATGTAACCTGTATTTTTTACTTGGAGTTGTTTGATGTAAATATTAACAATGTATCTGATGTGTGGAAAAAACAAGTCATGCAGTTTAACATTAAACGTCACAAACTACCCATGTGATATTTGTTGTCATTCTATACACACTCACACAAGATGTGCCATTTTCAACACGTTTGTGTTACTTATTTCAACACAGCATAGTTAAATGACAACATAAGCTGAGTCAATGTGTGTTGTTGTTATTAACATGTTATTTAAAAAAATGTATTTAACAATATGATGAACAGCAACACAAATATGTTTCCAAAACTAAACAAACCGCTGTGTTAAAAATTAGACATCCTATTTTTTTAAGTGCATGTACCTCACATAAAGGCTTTGTTGTTGCATCACAAATCTTCCAGCAGCAGTGGCTGGCGCCATCTTGGAGGTCCGTTGGAGATTTGGCCATGAAAAAATGATGTCTAGATACATAATAAATGGACTAGAAAAAGAAATATCTGAAAGAGATAGATGTCGTAGAAGTGGATCCACACAGTAAAGTTCTAGCTAAAAGTGAATGACCTGATTAGGTAGATTTGTATCACATTTTAGGTTAAACTCTGTCAGGTGACACACTAAACTGCTTTAGCCCTAGCCTCTACTCCAAAGCATTTGAGAAAAGTCAGCTCAGTTAACCTGAACAAATAGTTGTTTGGTATGGCTAGCTAGCTAATTAGCCAGCAAGCTAATTTAGCAAAGCAAATAATGTTAATGTGAAAGGTGTTGCATGTACTGTTTTTAATAATTAACATATCATTGTCAAATTCACTGTGATACCTTAGTATAATTACTGCAAACAAATGATGGTTGGTAGCCTTTATCTCACACCAGTGAAATTGTTACTGCTAGTGTTTCTCAAAACTAAGACCACATTGCCCATAAACCCTGTTGCTTCCTGTCACAAAGAGCATAATGCTACTGAATGAATATCCCTCTCCATGACTTTTTATACAATTGTATTTAATACCATCTCTAAAGTTTGAAGCATCCTACAGCCAAGGGCAAGAAAAACATTCGCATTTATACCAATTTCAGCCAGCCAGGTTAAATTGACCTTATTATGTGCCATGCATACAAATATAGTAATTTGTCCAAATATGGTATTTAGTTTTCATGTTTTTTGTACTTGTTGCCTATGTAACCATAGTCATTAAAAAAAAAGGTTTTTACAGTGCCCAGGGGTGTGAAATCAGGAGGGTGTGTAATATGGCATTTTGTCCAAATATGGTACTTAGTTTTCCAAGGGTTTTGTTTGTGCCCTCATTGCCTAGGTAACCCTTGTAATTTCCCAACAATAATCAAGCCAAATTAAGCTAATAAGTAGTTAACATATTGGCATATTCTTTATTTTATTCTCCCTTGACATGAAAAATAAGTGAAACAAGCTCACATTTTGGACTGTTCTCATTTGAGGTGTGAATACTAATTGCATCACTGATGCTGGGTCAGAATGAACTGCCTGGTGGTTTAAGGGGGGTAATGCGGTATTAGCGGGTCTAGTGTTAAAAATACAATCAATTGTACTCATGTTAGAAGTTATGTCACATGAAAGCCCTCTATAGAGGTTTCTTCACATTGTTGGTTACTCAGAAAGACAAGGAGTCCCCTGAAAGTTCTATAATGCTCAACTTCTAGAGTGTTCTATAATGCCAAACCATTCAAAGGCCATGCATTGAGCTGTAAATATGAGATTGACTGTAACAGAGTTTGGAAAAAAATGTAAGAAAGAGGAAGTGTCGCTCTGGCTTTATTGCACTTGATGTGCGATAAAAAAAATAATATATATATATGTATGTTTATGAGTTGTTGCAGGTTATATTATTCAGACATGGTAGCCCACTCGTACTAACTACACGTACAATTATTGTCTGATAATTGTATTATTGGTTTCATTACACTGAGGCTTATTATATGTTTGACAGTTATTACATACTGGGTACGAATTATGATACGGACTGCCATTCCGTGCTTTAGTGGACATTTATCCAAAGCCCCTTACAGTACCTTGAGTACATTTTTAGCAAAAGTGGCCCCAGTGGGAAGTGAACAATGTTAGTGCCATGCTGTACCCACTGAACTACGTACACAAGTATACCTCAGAGGATGGTGGGCTTGCCTGCCTGTGACAAGTGTCATTGGTCCGACAGGCATGTCATTGAACAGTGGTTATTTTCTATTTGCCATTCTTTGAGATTTGATCGCTGTTATAATCACTAGGTTTTCAGGGTGGATCAAACTGAGCATGATTGTTGTAACAACTTGTAGCCTTAAGGGAACGTGAAGGGAAAATATATTCCACCCAGAATCCACCGATGGGGAATGGTGCAGGTAGCTAGTATAGTATAGTATATGGCCATGAATTGTGAATGTTGATGTGGTTTTATCAGAGTTGTGTCAGTAACTCAGCAGAAGCGCCGTGTCAGTAACACCTACTCGCTGTTTGAGGCAATCGATCAACATGGCATGGAATAAAAGTATCGGGACAGAACATTACTCATCCTCTGTTGCTGAGAGAAAGTCATCTGTGACTTTCAGGAACACAGTCTCAGTTCTGTGGTGCTCTGAAATCTGATAAAGGTTGATCAAACATGTTTTGACTCACACAAGGCGGGACTAGTCCGGACCACTTCTGCTAAATGTTTCTGGAATAGGACAGAGTCCACACCACATTTCTTAAGGATGTGGTAAACCTCGGCAAAATGACATGTTAACGAGCTAGTGGTTGATTTGTCAATGAGTGAATGATAATTAAAATGATCAATTACCCAATGAATTTTGTGCCATCAACCCCTTTGAGGAATTTAAAGACAACCTCCAAAGGAGGACGAGATGCTGTCGTCTCGACTAGACAACATATGAAACAGGACTAAAACAGTTCAACACAATTCCCAAAGGGCTCAGACAGATGTTCTGAACATCTTATATGCTTTAGTGAGTTTCTTGTTGTTTTGTCAGGATTCTGGACCATCATTATTTTAATTTAGATTTTGATTATTTTACAGCTGACAGTTTTGGGTGAGAGCGTTACAACACAAGTAAACAAAAATAGGTAAAGTACACAGTATCCTATACAAGACACTTACGGTCTTGTCTATTTAAAAGTGAGGGTTTCTGTAGAGTGCACACTGTGGAAGAATTGACATGTTCATGATTATCTTCCTAGGTTCTACAATTAACAATCTGTCTATATCAAAGATAGAGACGGACAAAACAAGCGTATATGCAGTTCTCTAAACGGGAATCACTCTAACACAGCTTATATACACAAGGCCAAACACTTCCTAGACAAAGCAACGTCTTACAATCACACTACTCTTCCAGGAAGGGTACAGCAACTTATAGTTAGCATTCCTTGTTAGAACTGGCTCTTCTTTATGTTACCAATATTCCACAGTAGCAAAGAGTAAAAGAGCCTGATGCCGTCAGTTGAAAACAGATCCAACAAGTTATGACTTTTGGTAATAAATTGCCACTAGGGCTACACATCGGTAGTTTTCTAATGAGTACATAATGAGTAGAACAATTCTGCACGTGTAATGGATAAAAAGTAACCCACTCTGCTATTTGTCATATGATAAGCTTTTACGCCTTTAAGAAAAACGTTATTTATAATTTCTTAATGATTTATAGATTGCCCTATAATCATGAAAGAAATCTATTTGAGGAAGTGCACATCACGTGTCTGACCTTCACACCAGACTGACATAAGGTCAGAGCTTTATAGCAGACAATAAGAAAGATCAACTGACAGATTATGCATCCAAATTGTCACTCCGCTCCTGTTTGTAACATTTAGCTGCGCATCAGAATGACAGACTATCATGTGGAAGATCTACACCAAAGGGCTACGTCTGGAAATCACGTAACGTGTGACTTCTTCAAACGGGAATAAAAATCCAACATTTTCGGGAATGCTTAAATTTCTACTGGACAAAGACATAAGAATAATCAAACATCATGTATCCATCTCACCCAGTGACAGTATGATATGTGCCAACTAGTGGAAGGTAACACATATTAATGATGAGACTAAGATTTGACAAAACAAAAAGAACATGAAAATGATCTGGATCCATCTTTCTCCTTCAAGATATTCCCTTGAAACCGTACAGATGTAGTGTTGTGTACGCCATGTGCCTATGGGGCCATGAATAACAGCAGGAAATCAAACTTGTAACAAAAAATGGCCAATATCCTTCACTCATTACCAAAGGACAGGTTAACAAGAGTGCTCTCCTGAGAGATGCAAGAGTCGCTTGAGAACTCATCCAGAAAAGCCCACTTGATTGGATGGGGTGAAGTCTCCCGGAACAAATCCTTTATGTAACACACTGTCCTGCTTCTCTTTCTCCCTACTGTTCTTTGTCTTCCTATCTGTGTAACACACATCTCGGTAACACACACTCTGGTAATTGCAATTATTACGTTTTGTAGATAATGGCTAAATGAGCTGTGACACGTTAGAGCAATAATACGAGCACGTTTGCGTTGTTTATAGGTGAGCATGCTACGTACCTATGAACAAATCGAGAGAAAGGATAGCTAACCAGCTCCCTGGTTACCACAAGAGGTGGCGTAGCAACCAATAAAGCTTTGCTTGGCATGCTTGATGGGAATTAGCAGTACGCCCGGAACATGTCTTTGACCAATCAGATTGCTTGGCCGGAAGTATCCATTGTGTAACAGGGTTTTAGGGAGATCCCGGTCGCACCCGGAGTCAAAGACGTAATGTGACCAGGAGCATTTGAACAGAACGTGAAGTGATTTCTCCGTTTGTCTCAGGATAACCAGGGGAAAAGCATCAGTTGTGACAAGTGTTTAGCAGATGCAGAAACAATTCCATCTCATTACATCGCCCAATAACTTGGACGAGGCAATTTCCTTTGAACACTTGACCTTTCAGACAAGCACATTAAATGCATCTGTTTTGCTACGTGTGCGTTTGTTTGTTTGTGTGCATGTGTGTGTGTGTGTGGGGAGGGGGG
>OMOT01048351.1:23096-44454 GCA_900312575.1 Acanthochaenus luetkenii
GTTGTTGTTGTTTTTTTTTTGGGGGGGGTGGGTGGTGGGGGGGGGGGGGGGGGGGGGGGGGTTATGTGTGTGTATGCATATGTTTCTACCTTTACTGCAACCGTAACAATCGGAATCAACGCAGTGCTTCTCTGGATGCAGGGAATGGGGCCAGACAAAGAAACCGGCAGCAGCTCAGATGGGCATTATGCTCATTTTTTCTCATCAGCTCTCTGCCATATTTTAATATTGTGTTAAGCTCATTGGGATGCATTGGAGAGAAAAGGGAAACGGAGATGAAATTGACTGATTCGCTACCTTGCACAAATAGAAACAAATTCCATATGACAGCCCTCGGCAGAGGGAGACGGGGCCTCACAGTGGCCAGAACCAATCCCTATAGTCAACCCCTTTTCTTTTGCTAATCATGTACTGTTGGGAGAGCAGTTCTAGTAGGCTGACTTTCCAATTAAGTTTATTGATACTGTGACAGACATTTTGAAAATAGATCCGAGAGAGACTCTCTTGTCTGGTAGTTCATATGATATGACAAATCAAATCATGAATAGGAGATAAAATTTTTAGCCTGGAAGAGAGAAGTGCAGAAGCAGAACCGTTCAACATCTAAAGTAGGTCTCTTTTCCCATCAATGTAGCAGGGGCTCATCAACATGAAACACAAGTTCCTCTGAGAATCAGATAATAACTTGACCTTTTTTTGCCCCTGCAATGAAGCAAAGAGGCACAGCGCTTACGGTTCTGGAGACTCTGCTTTTCCACGACAGCCACTGGCAGTAGGATTAATTCCCATATCTCCTCTATCACACTGGACACTAACAATCAGCATTCAGTAAAAGGTAATCATGTTATTGCTTACTGCTGCACAAAACTGTCTTTTTGAACTCAATAGAGTTGATATAGCAAAGAACGGTGTCAATAATCAGTCCGGCTTCTCTCTGGAATAACCAAGCCTTGTCACACTTGACAGAAACGCCAGAGTCATTGATGATGTTTATTGATTTTGGATTGAAAAATGCAACCTATACTTTTAAACTATGGTAAATGTGATTTGTCTGCATGTTTTTCTTGGCCTCTGCATAACTGTACAGGGCCAAGGCGTCATTGGGTTTTTTACTGGTTGAAAGCCTCTGCCCGAGACTCATTTAAAGGAATGCTTTACCCTAAATCAAACCAGTGATATTTGGATTAAAATTGCATATTCCATCCCATTAAAAAAACTAAAACCAAAAATGTAATCCTTGGATTTCTCAAGATTTTGAGGTTTTGATCCAAGCTCTGCCAAATCAAGTCAAAAGCTCCAGTAACTCCAATTCCCAAGATGCACCGCCCTAATATAAATAAACTTTGAACTTCAACTTGAAAAGACAATATGCCTATCGTCAGAATATGCAATATGGTGCAATGTAATGGAGAAGGGAGCAGAGAAGTTGCATATGGTTAGCTGTGACCTTTGGTATAGAAAGGCTGATCTCTACAGATGTCTGTACCCTAACCTCCGTGTGATGAGATCGTTTTTTACATGCCGTGTATCCTATATAAGTGATGTCAGGTTGCATTATGAGTAAAACTGAGTACACTCTGAACTCCATGAGTCAATGAAGGTCATAGGCACAGACATAATGGCAGCAGAAATGACCATACCCATGGCCACTGGGATTTTCTGTGACAGGAGTGGGGAGGAAAATTGCTTTAACAGAAAAGCCAGAGAAACGAATTTATACGAGATCAAAAGCATGAAAAAAAAAAATCACTTCTGTGGAGAGATGATAAGCCTTCAAGGCCACTGCCAGAGTCCCAGGACAGCGGTCTGGTCTCAGCCATGTGGACACTTTCTCTGACCACCTGTGTCCATCATCGTCCAAGAGACGAGCCATGGGGATGCTTTCACAGGGATGCCAGGGCAACTGATAAATGGAAAGCAATGGTGAGGAGGCAGATAAACAAAGCGCAGTCATAGATACGGGGCGTGGCAAGGTACTGCATGATATCGTGTGGAAAGTCATTTTCATGCATTACATTTCAAAAGGTTAAAAGTCAGTGTCGGTTTGTGTGTGTGGGGGGGGGGGCGCCGCCGTACTATTGGGCGAAGCACAGACAGCGTTCTACGACACAGAGAAGAACATCTGCCGTGGACGAACTATGTTTTGAACCACTGTCGACTTTTCCATACGCTATTGCAGCATGTAAAATGTATACTACATGTATACTACACACCAACAAACTAAAATGTTGTTTGTTTAACAAGTTCAGTTTAGACGGTTATCTTAAAGAAAAGCTAGCCGGGTGGCCATCCAGCCCACATGGTAATGTGCTAATTGTTAGCATTGGTCCAATCCAGTATAAGATACAAAAAAGTGAGGCTAGGACAAAATCGGAGCAGTCCAAAGTACTTATTTGGGAAATAGTTGGAAATAATATCAAAACTTTAAAAATGGGTGCACTATCCCTTTAAATTGCCATGCACTTGATAGATTCTACGTTGAACGTGTGAGAGGAAATTCTGAAATGAATGTATTCATAGGTCTTTCCCCAACTCTGACGTTATGCCATCTATCATTGATTGTATGCAAAGGGGATGACTGACCGGGTTTCCTACAGCAGCATATGACGAGTCTCTGTCTGCGAGTCCATATCATTGGGAAACGGACCTCTTCTCAGTATGGAAGACAAATGTATAAGGTTTCATTTGATCAATTTCTCTCCCTGATTCTGTTTGTCTCTGTGTCACTTTTCCCCTCAACAGTCTGAAGTCCAATCCCAGCCACCTTGTGTTAGGAGCTCTGGCTTAGGCAGACAATTCCACAAAAGTGTAATTATGACTGCTCTATTTGAAGGTGACGTAAAAAGCACTCATCCAAAAAAAATGAAAATTAGGTACTTAGTAAGCAGCTGTGAAGTAAGTGGACTCAATATTTCATATTATCCAGATTTC
The DNA here is from genome assembly GCA_900312575.1 of Acanthochaenus luetkenii. Classification (NCBI taxonomy): domain Eukaryota; kingdom Metazoa; phylum Chordata; class Actinopteri; order Beryciformes; family Stephanoberycidae; genus Acanthochaenus; species Acanthochaenus luetkenii. The sequence goes on from OMOT01048351.1 coordinate 26,028, forward strand.
TCTCTGTATTCATGCCACCTGAAAGACCAGTTACCTATATCCTGATCAAGATATTTGGCACAGTTGGTTACTTTTCACATCTGTTAAAAAATATTGATTAACTTGCATACGGTAATGGTTGAAATACAAGTTATATAGGTTTCATGCAGACTCAAAAAAAGGCAATGGAAAGTAGCACATACGTATGTTAATGAATCATTCATCATGACCTCAATGTTCCTGTCCAATAACATAATAGAGCTGCTGATGAATATGAACCACATTGCAGTTCACCACCCTTCAAAAGACCATATTTGACAAATCTCTTGTTTCAGTTTTGAGAGCTGCTATGACACCAGATCCATAGTTCAATGAACTTATCCAAGACCCAATGAAAACTTGCTCATAAAAGGATCACTAAAATGAATAAAAGTACTAATATCAAACTACTGATAGATACTATTCAAGTTCACGTTCATGTTAAATACATGTAGCCCTTCATCACAAGCATGTCTCAAAGGACTTTACAGAGAATGAGCCTAACTAGATCTACCTGATCAACAATCAATCGTAGAACAGAATGGTGTAAGACAAACACAGGGAGGCGGGAACAAAGGTAATTTGAGCAGGACATAGCAAGCCTACCTATTCTACAAAGCCTAAGCTGCCCGGCTCCACCAACCTGAGACCCTTGAAGCACACAGGGAAAACCCCTTGAGGCTTGGCTGGTTGTGTGTGAGTGGTTGCAGCAGCACTAGAGAACCTGGCTTGTGACTGGGAGGTTGCTTAGTGTCTTCCAGCAGATGAATGATTTAATATATGTGTCAGCATGTTTAACTCTTTAGGACCATATACAAATGTTAAATTATTAAAAACATACAGGATTCATAAAATATGATGTCTTAGCCAAACAGTACACGCCCCAAATAAATCTGTTGCTATCATGGCTGCAAATTAATATTAATACGCTTTACATTATTCATATTTCAATGCATAAGCAACTTCAATTATGTTGTCACACAACCTCAAAATGTCTAATACACTTTATGTCATGTCTCAAAGCCTTCATATACAGTATACCTGTATGTTTCATGTTCTGTTGCCTTCTTAAAAAAGAACAACACCGCAGGGGAACAACGTTGAGATGCTTTTTTTGGTCTGTGTTGAAAGACGCCTCCGGGATTTGTTTTTATGTGGGTCAGTCACTGGCGAAGAAAACCAGTTTGAGCTGGTTATGGATGGTATTGGCTGGACCCCCCCAAAAAATGGGTATGTACATAGTATGTACAAGACTTCCACCAGTGACTAAAAGTACGCTGAAATACAGTGGACCAGTGTTTTTCAGCCATCTCACATACTGTAGGCAACTCAGTGTGAAGAAATCACACCTTTTGTATTGCTACGATACAGCGCGACCTATTGCATGGCACGTATAGCCTGTGATACATGACAGCTACAGCTGCTAACTGGAATTGCCAGGGACATTTGAATGACATTTTTTAAAGATGGAAGTGCCAATTTGTCACCAAGCGCTTTGGTAGTCAACACGGATATTATTCCCCATAATCTGAAAACGTTGCTGGATTTGTCGCTTGTTGATTTTGAGAAATAGTCACCGGGGGGATCTGAAAAGTCACTAAATCTAGTGACAGGACTTACTAGCATTAGCTAGAATTTAACATGCAACATCCTATACCATACTGACTGTGCAGATATAACTAGCCAATGAGGGCTCTTGTTACATATCTTGGGGTTGTACTCTATTATTATCAATTTAATAATTTGATTAACATTTCACCAATTGTTTAATAATTATAATATTTTTTGGATGTTAGAGGTAGAGGGGGATGAGATGTGATTAAAGTCCCAGGCTGAATCCGGGAAGTCACGGGCGTATGTGACTCCAGGATGCCCCATTTCATAAATGTGATTAATCCTGTCATTTAAATGTCAGTTTGATTTATCACTTCTAAACTAAATATTATTTTATATGTATCTATTAATAAATCAGTGATAAATAATCACAGAGCTAGTCTAGCATTATTAAAGAGGCCCATAATAGCCCTCATATTGATCCAGTATTCCAGCTGTGAGCTGGTGAAGGGAGGGCGGCTGGTGTTATATCAATACTGCACATCTTCACCGCTGGAAATATCCCGAAGCAAAGCGCTGATCTCTAGCTGCACCTTGGATGCTGCACCTTGGATGATCCTGCGCTCTGAACCCTGCAAAGAAATCCAAGAGGGTGTGTGAAAGGACAAATTCCAATTCCTTTCTGTAACATGGCCAGAAAAGAAAGAAAGAAATTACTAAGCAATGTAATGAATCGTGTATAAAAGCAAAATGACAAACCCTGATCTCATAGATAGATAGATACTATCTGATGGTTATCTTAAAGGGGCATTAAGTAATTTATGGTTATTTATCAACCCCTGTTGGTGACCAATTGCAACAACATCGACAGGTTTCAGGCAGTGCGGTAATTGACCAAAATAACACAGCCGCTAAGAGCAGAGATCCAGCAGCAATGTCTAGTGAAGAGGTAATATATCCCAATGCACAATAATACTGCTGTGTGCTGCGGCGCCAATCGCTCACTCGTAGCACCGTTCGCCATCTTTGAGCAATTGGGAACGCAGAGTGGGGGTGGAAAGTGGGCACATGGCAAAGTAATCATTGAGTCACTGGTATTGATCAAGTACCCTATCAACCCTCTGCAGATATATTATTATCGTTTTGTGCTATGGGACAGTAACAAAAAATCCACAGGAAGTTCCACAGGAAGTCAGCGACACTGAGTCATCTCAAATGTACGGCTGGATGAATGCATTTTTAAAGCCGTTTCAAGAAAGCCGGACACACAATAGCTCATTCTGACGCAGCAGTCTGTGGCAGACACATTATTTGTAGTTGTTGTTCTTTTGTCAGTGGTATCAGTGATGTTGGACAAAGCATTTCATCTTTTCTACTTTTAAAGAAGATATTGCGACGTATCGACGTATTGCAGCCACCAAGTCAACACAGACTCTTTCTTCCTCACTAATATGCTTGTCGTGTATCTTTATTTTTTCTCTCTCTCTCTCTCTCTCCCATGGAGGCAGGTAAGCAAACAACACGACACTGTGAATGAATGCTCAGTGCTCCAGGTTAATGTACTTCATTAGAGATCCATTTTTGCATGTCCGCCTTAATTTAACAGCCCAGAGAGCCTTGGGACAATTTTCTGACATTTCAAGAATGCCAGCCCCGGCATAGAAAGCTTATGTTTACGTGAAGAGGGATGGGGGTTTGGGAGAGGCTCAAGCTGTTAATGATGGCTTAGAGCCCAAGGAGACAGGACGCACACGGCACACTGCAATGCACAGCACTGCCAGGAGGGGGGTCACGTCGTTCGCGCAGGGTTCCCTTCAGATGTTCTAGTTGTACACATACACGTCTTTCTTTCTTTCTTTCTTTCTTTCTTTCTTTCTTTCTTTCGTTCTTTCTTTCTTTCTTTCTTTCTTTCTTTCTTTCTTTCTTTCTTTCTCACCAAAGTATTGCATCATACACATCTAATGGATCATATATTGAAAAAAATAAATGATAATATGAATCAATCATATGCATGAACAGCAGAGGTAAAAGGAAAAATCAGTTTGCGTGGTTATATTTTCAAGACATTTAGCACTTCAAATTGCTGCAAATGGCAAGGCATGGTGCTCCTGTTAGTTTTCCCTCATTATCTAAAGCAGGCATTTGTGGCATGCGCTAAAAGGAGAGGGGATACTGTGAGTGTGAAAGCCCATTATCCGATGAAGTGTTAGATGGCTTGATGGATAATTGCTGTTGGGATTAGTCAAAGAACTCGTTTTAAAAAACGGGCTCCCGAAAAAAGCACTTTGCAGCGTAATCTGTCACATATTTTTCTAATTGACATGATAGGAATTGATATTGTCGCCACATATAGGCCCAGACAGTATACACACAGTGCCACTGGGTAATTTCCATTATTAATCTAGATGTGAGAAACATATAATGAATAGCTGTCACTGATGCCTGTCCTTTTAATGACATATCGTGACCATAAGGTGAGGAGAATGGACAGGAATTGGCAATATAATGGGTACAGTCTACACAGAAAAAGGTCATCTTAATTAATTAACAACCCGTATAGCTAAAGGTGCTGGAAGGGTCACATGATGGTTAATGCATGCTGCTCTCCTGCACATACAGAACCTGCCGGGTAGTCCAGTGGAAAACCAGAGGCTGTTGATACGGCGATGTCTTCCTGAACGACCAGTGCTCCAATCGACGAGGCACTAGTGCTGACCAATGTCTTCTCCGTAAGTAGATCCCACGTGAGAACGTACCGTCTGACAGTGTTTTCCACTAAAGACAGAGGAGCCAGATGATCAGGATGAATATGCCAGAGCAAGAAGCAATCCACACCACTGACATTAGGAAGTCTTTATGTCATTGTTTACAACGTATTTCACCATAGTCTGTATACAGTGTGTGTGAAAAAATCTGTATCCAGGTCATATTCCAGATGTAGGAAATGGAACCTGCCAGGCTGTTTCTTTATAGCATTACATATTCTGAGTAAAGGTGGTTATTAAAATGCAACATGTTTGTTGGAACACCATATCTCCGCACTAATGTAGCTCAATGGCATTTTGGAGCTATAAAACATGTATATTCAAATGGAGCCATAAAGAAAGGCAACATGATAGATTTATGTGTGGAAATACTGAAATGGCGAAGTACCTAATGACTGTAAAGCTGCTGTATTTCTGCCTGAACGTGTCAGTGTGAACGTGGCATTTTTCCATTTTTTTATGGTTATATCACACTGAACAAAAGAACGGTCACATTTCAGCTGCATATTGTTACCTTGGTAGACAGCAGGGGCTTAAAGTGCGGAGGCTTTGTGTGATATAACATCTGTGATCTTAGGAGACAGAGCTCAGGGAATTAAAGCACTTGTCTGAGTGGAAGATTTCCAGCCGCTCTCCAATATTGGCTATGGTTAGTTACACTTGCCATTTCAATTCTTTTTTTTCCCCTCCAGATTTGACACAAAAATCTATCTAAACTAGTTTAACTGTGGTCAGGCTTGCATTGTGATCGCAGATAGTCGTAGAAATTGCATAGAAAAAAGCCGTTGCTTCTGCACAGTTGCTCAGAAGTCGACACTTTGACTGCTCCGGTGTCCGTCTTGACAATCATGCAGAACCATAACAGATTTCTTTAAAAGAGCGATTTTTACATTAATTGCACCTTCATGCACAGACACATTCCCACACATTTAGAAAATCTAAGCGCATAGTCCTCAGCATGCAGATACAGATGCGACTCAGCACACTACTTCTTAAATGTGTCTCCTGATTCCCTCGTAGGCATTTATTTCAAAAATCTCCTTCGGAAGTGGAAGAAGTAGCATGCTTCTTTTGTATTCCGGCAACACACGGGTGTTTGAACAACAAGGTCGCTCCTGATTGGCATTCCATCTCACACAGCACAGCTCACCAATATTGTTCCCAAGTCACGAGCCAGATCCAACAACTGGAGGCGTTGCATTACATTTGTGAATTCTAATAGCTTAAATATTGAATGCAATTGTTTTCAGAGTTTTAAATGAATTTTTTGCCAAAATGACAAATAGAGGTGTTCATTTAGATTATTTCATTCCAAGGTTGCTGTGGCTGTGGATTTGCCTAAACGGCTAGTTGCCTTTGTTTTGATCACGTGCAGTTTTATAGTGTCCAGAGTGTTTGTACAATCCATTAAATTAGTGATTAATAGCGCTGGAATGAGGAGAGAATAATCTGCTCTGAGAATAACATTTGAATGTTCCAGGAAATGCCCCACTCTACGTTGATGCTGAATAACCTCTGATATATCTTGCAATGGGAGCATGGAAAGATCCCAGATAAATATCTTAGACCTATAAATTATTGCATGTGTTTCTTCTGCCTGTGAGGAGTTGGTGCTACCTGCTTGGCAAGCTCTGCAGGCCTCTGTCACACATCCTGCATAGAATGTGAAACACCAGAGACTCTCCAGTTTAGAGTGGAAAGTCAACAATAAGAAAACATACGGCTCATTCTGCAGTAAAATGGTGGCGTATAGATTAAACGCAGGGTGTTTTACGTTGTTTCTTTTCATTCAATTTCCATAATATGCTCATTATAGTAGTTCATCATGATGAATGGTAAGTTAAATCTAAAGAAAGTCACCTCCATAATACAATATCATATAAAAATGGAAATCCTCTTCTCCTCCACCAAAGCTGAATTCATTAGGCAAGGTGACGCATTATAAAGAAAAGCAGGAGTATTTTTGACTTTGTTTGATATTCTGTTATATTAGAAATGTCAACTTCGTGTTGATTTTGCTATTTTGATTAGGAAGAATTAGAAGAATGCAAGTCTACAGGGAGAGAAATAAACGCTATTTTGAATGATCAAGTTTTAACTATTGAAGATATCTCGCCAATATTTGGAGTTACATCACGACAAGGTAACTACACAACCCAACATTAATTATGCTTCAACCAGGTAGCATTGTGTTGCCTCCTACATGTGTTTAAGCTTTTCATGTGGGAAATGTCTTGGTGTGCCTCAGGGAGCTGCTTTGGTCCTGCTCTCCCTCTGTGGTTGAAGATACTAATGAGGCAGTTTGTGAAGATTAAGAGCATTATTCGCTCATGTTCTGGTGCACAGAGTGTGTTCCAATTACTGTATCTTACCTCTAGCTTGAATATATTTAAGTGTTGTAGTTACTTTTCTCAAATGAGTGGGGAAAAAACGAGTCCCATGCACAGTATTTGTTTAAAGTCAGGTCTAAGAAATGATTACAAGGAAAATGGAAATGCTCGACTCATTAGGCAACACATATGATGAAATTATACCAGCCGTATTTTTAAAAAATTGATTGAAGTCAAAAGTTGTGTGATGTAGCTTGGTGCCAGACCCATCTCACCAATGTAAAGATGCAAAACTCAGGTTGTCTTTTCCTTCAGGAATCTAATGAATAAAACCAGTGATTCCAAACTCTATAGCCTGGAGGAACAGAACTATCCCTCTGACAATGTTTTGCTGCTTGTTAGACACCGTTATTGTAGACATCATTAAAGTCTCTGTTATGCCCGCATGCTGCCATCTCTCCTCTCTCACAAACATTACATGGGAAAACGCATTGCCCCCCCTCCTGTTTTTATTTACCTTTGATTTCAGTTCGACTTGAGGTTCTCCCTGCGCACATTTTCTTGGCCTATGGGGCATCTGAGAGATGAAAGAGAATTTAGGATTATAAAGTCTGTGAAGTGGATCTCAAAATATACTGGAAAGGAGTCTATTCTGAATGGATAAGGCTTATCAGTTAGAGAACAGATGATATCTTGCTTATCATTCCTCTAATCAAACAGCTTTCTATAGATAAGAGCAGGAATCAACTGATGTGATGCTCAGCAGCACTTTTTGAAAAAAAAAGGATCATTCCCTCACAAATAGGGCCAATCCAAAACCAGCAAGTCAATCTTTAAAGATTACATCTAACTGTCAACCACTGTTTTCTTGACCTTTTTCTTTTATTACACACTAATCGAAGTCTGCATTTCAGCAAATAAAACAAAAGCGGGGATGTAAAACAACAGGGATGAAATGCCAGCACCAGAATCTCATCCAAGAATAACTTTCATTGTCTGGTTAATTACAGATGTTGTGCTAAAGCCCTCAGTACTAAAGATATATATTTAAACTTAGTTGATACCCTCAGTACAACTGGCAATGATAAGCTGTAGAAAACACAAGCAACTCGTTTAAATTAGACGTGGTGGAGAATACGGCCTATCTCTGTTTCTGACAAAAAAACAACCTTCATCAGAGGAAAATGTAAATTAAAATCCCAAAGAACATTATTAGAATCAGAGTATTCAAGTCACAGTTTCTGGGGGTTCCGTAACAGAAAGTATAGTTAAGCAGTGTGTTGACAGCTCAAGGTCACATAGGATTGCGTGAGATCTGACAAGTGTCCCGGGGAATGAGCAATGAGCCTTGAGAGGAAATTAAAAATGAAGTGGGCCCTGGTCTGTGCCGTGCCAAAAATCATGAAGTGCACCAGAGATGGAAAGAGATCTGCCTGCATGTTGGAGATGCAGGTAGACCACAACCTCGTGGCCTGGATCATGGACTACCTCGCCGGCCTTGTGTTCTTCAATCTAATCTTCGAGGTGATTTCTTCAAGGTTAAAGAGAGTGTAAATGTTAACGTTAATCACTCAAATCTATGACAGAAACCATTTCTTGAAGGTGTTATTGAAGTAATCACATATGTATTTCCTATTTCCAAAACACTGACTTGTTCCTGGTATAAAGAGTATTATCATGAACCGGTGCAATGTTTAGGCAAGGCGCTGTCCATGGTGCTGAAATCCAAGCAACTAACATTGTACTTCCTGGAATTAAGTTACTAGTTTGTCTATTGATTAACCCCCAAAACATCACGAATGGATAGGACTGTGATTAGAAATCCTTTGATTACACTGTGATGAAGGCCTGTAAAAAAGTACAAAATGTGCAAAGCATGCTGGGTATTGTAATTGCTTACCAAAATGTAATAATAATGGCTGCCATTCTATAGACAAATATCTTTTGGACAACATGTGATATTTTAGCACATACAAGCAGAGATGTTCAACATTACCTCATTTTAAATTGATGAATTAGACATTTATACATTCCTGTCTTCCGTATTCCTTATGATACATTGAGGCCAACAATGAATAGCTTTAAATGTTATCAATAAAATTACTAAATCAAGTCTGAATTAAACTGGTAGATAGTGCAAAGAGGCTGAAATAGGAGTAAAATAGTCTCTTAGTTCTTGTGAAAAGTGTTGCATCTAAATTCTGTTGCAGTTTCTGCACTTTAGGGGATAAAGAAAGTTACAGTAGTCCTGACGAATCAGGAAATGATAAAGTTATTCCATTTATTTTCCTTTTTTGCGAAATACTCTTTCACAGCTAAAAACATAATCACTGCCAAAATCAGAAATGGCTCTGCGTCCACTGTCAAGCAGCAAGTTTCAGACAATTTGATAGTTGTGATTTTAATGAATGTAATTTCAGGGGCCAAAAATGAGTCCCACTGAATGAGTGTGTCTATACATATATCATATTTTCAACATTTGTGTCCACATTTTGTGATATATTTCAATGTTTGACGTGTTTTTCCGCACAAATGACCCCCTTTCACAAAAGATTTGGGTCATCAAAGTTCTACAGTACCATAAAAAAGTGGACTACTGAATATTCTGTGTAGTACAGTGTACTTTATACTGTAACGTAGCATTATTGCAATATTTTTCTCTTACCATGGACCAATAATGTCTTTACCAGCATTATGATGTCAAAGTATGTCCACTGTGGTCCCTTGAATCCCATTCATTCCTATGAGAGGACTGTCTGCAGTCAAATGTCTGTATGCTGCGCTCTTTACCAGAGCCAGTATTGTAGCTCAATGGCTTTGCTGTCTGCTTGACTGAAGGTTGCGATTAGCAGACTCATTGTATTGTCATACTCTGATGCTCTTTTGCTCCCCATCTGCCAGCTCACATAAGTAGTTAATTAACAGTAGAAAGATGCACAAGTTCACAGGCCTTGTTGGTATTTTACGGTTGAATCCAAGATGTAAACATGAGGCAAAGGCAAAAGGGAATCGCAAATGAAGATTTTCTGCTTTACATTAGTGGAAACCCCACAAACATAAAAGCCTCTCACGGTGCGCATGTTAAAAGAAAATGTTCAAGGGCAAACAAACAAATAAAAACAATACAATCCACAGGAAGTATTCACAAAGTTGGACTTTAGACAGTCTCCTCTCATAAGGGCTTTCGGCTTTTGTGAAACGCCGACTGTGTTGAGGCCTCCACTCTCCGTACCGCCCTCTGGATCATCTGCCATCTCTCAAGAACTCTTACAGTAACTGTTGTTCACACCCACCTCCACTCCCACTCAGATCCTTTCTCTCTCCCCCTTAGTTTCTGGCTCTGTGAAGCTCATCACCTTTTCAGGATGCTTTCCCGGCAAGCACAAATCCCATTTCTGGTGACTAATCAGCTTTTTTTCCCCTCTGCCTCTCACAAAACACTTCACTCCACATTTGCCGGACAGAGTTGGAAATAGCGCAGGCAGAGGGCACAGCTGCACATGTTTAACCTTGCTTGCAGGTCCAATTGTTATGCTCAGCTTTATTAGCTGTATTTGCAAAGGAAGATAAGTCTTATAATATGCGATATGTGCCTAGTTGCACAGTTTAATTTGCATAGCTTTAAATGTTGCCCGTAGAGAAATAAATATACCCATCCTTTATTAATGGATGCACCACGTGACGTAACCATCAACTAACCAGAGGGCACTCGGTAGAGCGCATACCTCCGCCACACCAAAGAGTCCCCTTTGTCCCACCGGATCCGGATAATCGCCAAAATGTAATCAACTCCTTGTCCCATAATGTATCTCTCCACCAAGGTTCATCCAAATCCGTCCATCATTTTGGTGATGTCTTGCGTGCAGACAAATAAACAGACAATTCCGTTGGCGGAGGTAATTATTTGCAGTCTTTCATACGAGATGATTTTCTTTAATGAAGAAACTGTAATGACAGTATCTTTTTTTTAGACCATACTGACTATTGCGTGGCCTCTGATGACGATTACTGTAATTGATAAGTATGTGACACTGAGTAGGGGATCAACTTGAAAGACTGCTGCGTGTTAAATCAACTGTTTTGGCCGATGGGTGGAGGGAGAAGAACTGGGAGCATTTGTACCCCTGTTGAGGTGGTTTTTGGCAGCTCGACTTCGGTTGCTCATGGTGCTGCTGCCATGATAACATATGCACGGCGAGAGAAATGCAATTGTTGAGAATCATGTCAGCTGAGCTGGGGGCCACCGCTCCTCAGCTTTGCTCGTGATTTATTACCGAAGTGTTGCCACATTTGCCAATAGGAAAACACTTTCAGTAGAGTCGTCGGGATACAGAGAGATGGATGGGAATAAGAATGGAATAATATTTATTCCCCTCTGCTTACCTCACATTCTCTCTGGCCTTCCCTTATTTGTGACCGGCAAGAGAGCAACAATTACATTTGGGGGTTTGTGTGCGTGTGAGAGAGAGAGAGAGAGAGAGAGAGAGAGAGAGAGATTCATTTGTAGTACATTTATTTTCATTGTTTCCTTTTTGAATTTGCTTTCTTCTATTGGAAGGTTTCCAGTGTTGCTCTCAGACCACAGACTGGTCAATTTAGCTTGTTTTGCTATTCTCGATCGCCGACTGATGCCACACAACAGTGATTCAACCTATACCCAGTTCACTACATGTTTTACAATTGCTGTTCTAATGCCACAATCAAAACAATACAGATTACCACTTTTAACTCTACGTTTTATTTGGCTGTAGGAGTCGTCTTGTCATTGATCTCTGATAACTATAAACTGACCGCAACACTTTGAAATAGGCAAAACCAAAGTCCCCGTTTTTTTCCTAGGAGCTGTCTGGGATTCACAGTGTGCTAGTGGAGCACACAGGCGAGATCAGAGTCTGTCACTCCCATCAGAAGAGCATGAAATGATGAACTGCTTCACTGCTTAAGTTGAAGTCTAAGTTTAATGCTGTCAGACACTGCAGTATGTCTGGGAACTTGATTGTGTTAACCTCAGATTGATTCTTTGTTGCTATGGTAACGTTATGCGTATCTTCACTATGGCGACTCTTCATTGGAAGAATGGTTTTTATTTGATATGCTAATCCTCAAATACAATAGTCCATAGAAATGAGGGAAATGAATGTGTGCGTAACTCCTTCCACCTCTTGTATAGTAGCTATTTCAACACAGGCAACAAATACTATGTACGACTGTTATGTGCAGGTCTCCATTTGGTAACCACCGAACTGTCGATTGTGGATGTGGTGATCATGGTGGGTACAAAGCGTTTAGTCCAGAATGCAAATGATTAAATTCTCTGTATGGATTTCCGTAGCTTCTTTAAACTGACCTGCGAACTCCCCGCCATGCAAAGCAGCACCACCCCTATGGAAATGTGACATTTGCTTTGTTTCCCACCATCTAATGAGCCAGTTAACATTCAGTTGTTCACCCTAATTGACTCTTACGCTATCCGGATGGAGGCACGGGACTCCAAATAATTACTCTCTCTATGAGCCAATGTCTAATAAGTGGCATATTTGCCAGTCGGGTGATTCTGGGTAGAGCTGATGGAATAAAAAGATGTTTGCTTCCATCTAAGTAAGAGGCATATAGGAAGATCACACATTATACTTGTACGCAGATTCTGTTTTAGAATTCCTATTTTGGCGTAAGTCCACCCTCGGTTTTGGCTTTTCTCTGCCCAGACACAAGCGAGAGTAGCAACTCCTCCTCTCTCACATCATCTGTACTGAAAGTACACAGTTACTTCAACATGCCACAGGTAGGATTTGAATAAGTAGAGGGAGCAACGAACTGTGATTTCGATAAATAAAAGGGATTTTCTGGTACCGTTACACTTTGAAAGCCTATTGATTATTTTGTTTGACTTTTCCTTCAAGGTCTACCAGTTTTACTTATATAATATTCCTACATTAAATGTAAAATGTACACAGCAAAATGAAGGGAGATGTGCTAGATATGATCAGTATTATAAGTCAGTCATTTTCATCTATTTCTTTCTATTTCTTATTGGAAATGTTGTGCATTGAGTAATTGTTGTAAATAGCTTTCTATTTAACACTGGCAGGGTGGCCAATCCAATAATATGGGGTAATGCTCAATGCTACAGTTTTTCTCAATTGTTTACACACGTTTTCTGAAAGTATACCTCATATTCTCAAAACTCTAAACACAAAATACACACATACAATGCAAAATACCACAAATCTCTTGCTAAATAAAAATTGCTTTCAAAACAATGTTATGTCTTCTCAAAATGGAATTTTGTGTTCAACCGACACACAGGCATCATATGAATAGATATTTCTAAGAACCAATTGCAAACCAATGTGCTCAATGGAAAATACTACTGTGAATATCTCATCAGTAGGCTTAGGCCTTTTGCATTTTTCAGTGTCACACCTACTACATACGTACAGTAGCCTGGTGTACAATATTATGTTTTTATACTCCAATATGAAACAAACACACAAATACAGAAATACAAAAAACTGAAATATATTTGTTGTTTATTTTCCAAAACATACTGTATCATATGCATCTCAGCAAACACAGTTGAATGTGTATAGTGTTACTGTATGCATAGAGAACAAACGATAGAAAACAAAATAGGCCTTTTGTATATTGTAAAGAAAAACAAGGTTTAGGCTGCATCCTCTCTCTGCAATATTGGCGTTTGCCCGTGTGAGTCGTCGTGTGGTTAATTAATCATTTAGGTGTAGCATTCTGCATGGCAGTGTTTTCCATGTGAACAGAAGTGCCAAATGTATATAATTGTGTGTAGTGTTTTGCAAAAAGTGTGATTTAACATCGCAAACTGAGTGCAAGGCAGGAAATGTGCTTGTATTTCTGCAGACTTTGTTTGGTGGGTAGGTACATGGGTTCCAGTTTGAGTGTGTGCAATTGAGAAAACTGTAAATCAAATGACAATGAAGTTTGGTTTGACATTGTATGAACATCGGTCTTATAAATAGACACTTTTATCAGAACCCTTCTTGATAGATTTACCACATTACTGACCGTGGCCATTGTTCAACGACACAGCACTTGAGGAAATACAGTTCAAATGAATAGACTTTCTTGTTGACTTCATCAAACCATTTATTACAGAAAGAAATTGGATTTCACAAAACCAGGATGATTGTCAAAACCCAACGAGAACTTCCATGTCCATTCACAATAAGGACAATTTATAATAATGTTCTTGGCAAATCGGATATAACAGCAAAATGCACAGTATAATCGGCCTACTGCCAATTACAGCACAGTTTTCTTTAGATTTTTGACACATGGAATTGTTCACCACCTGGAAAAACAGAGTAAAAATCAAACTTTATGGGTTTTCAGCTGCAGGATATAATTCCCTATGAGTTACGGTGTTCTCTTCTCTAGCTTTTGATCTACAGCTTTGCAACATATTCGGCCTTGGCTCTTAACACGATGTAATCATTAGCATTGGAACTCTTCTGGAACTTGAAGGATCTCTCTCTCTCTCTCTCCCTCTCTCTCTCTCTCTATATATATCCATCTATCTTTCTATCATAGCAAACATGCCATTTCAGTAGCTGAAGGTCAAATGCGAAACTTTTTGAGAAAAAACGAAAAGGGGACAGTGGGGTGGAATGATAAATAGGGAGATCGCCCTTGAACCAGAGAGTTACGTTCAAGTGCACATGACTGCAATGATCTGCCCTGCTGAAGTGTCCTCGAGCAAGACCGCGAATCCTTACCAGGTCCAGGGACGCTGTTCATGTTCCTGTGGCCATCGAAAACATGAATTTCTCCTTCAAGGATCCACAGAATATCTAAAAAAAATACCTGTCTAAGAAGAAAAATAGAAGACAAAATGTCAACATATTATGCAAAGTGCAAGAGCATGTTCCAAAACTGTATAGAGATACATAATATATGCATAATATATGCATAAACTCTGAACTTGTCACCTATTTGTTATACACAAATATTTTCCTCATTACTTTTTTCTATAATGAAAAAAACAACAACAAAGTAACCGTAGGTGTGAGGTGAAGTGTGAAATGCTAAATAACAATCTGTTTGATCTAAAATTCCCTCAAGTAGAAATAGTTAAAGCATTACTAGAGTAGAACCTGCTTACTTTCCACCCCCTAGTGGAGCGTACGTCAGGACAGCTCTGAGAAATGTCACAGATATCCGGTCTAGGACATCTGAGGACAATGCTGAGGCAGTGACATTTTGGATGAGCTCTTTTAAGCTTTTCAGAGCGTCCCATAAACGTTCAGCAGAATGTTGCAACTGCGTGATCGATTCAGACAACAAGACATGATTATCTGGTATACGGTGACTCCTTCAGTCCTTATATGGGAATCGGTGACCGGCAGGACCTCACTGGCTCACTGACATTAGAACACCACTCAGCTTAAAGGTTAATACTGCTCAGTTTTAAAATTCATTATACAGGATACTGTAGTACAACGGACATTTGTGAAATGACACATTTTCACATGCAAACCACGAACCTGAGAAACCAATAACATGATCGGCAATGTCAAAAATACTGCTCCATTTACAACCAATGGGAAACTGATTTTGAAAAAAGTAGTGGTGTCCCTGGGAAATCAACCTGTGAGCATTTGGGGGATCTGTCTTTGAGATGCCAACGAGCAGAGAGTTTTTCTCCCCAAACAGAGAGTATGGGCCAAAAACGGGTTTGACAGCAAGAAGTGTCGGCACCTGGTGAAGTAATCGTCGAGTCATTGGTATTGATCAGTAACCCTATCAAACCCCTGCAGATATATTACGGCCATTTTGTGCTACGGAGCAGTAAACATCTTTAAGGCGCGGGGATAGAACAGGTTGAAATCCAGTGGTATTTCGGAGGTATAGGCTAACTGTCAAAGACGGGCACGTTTCTTCTCTCACCTAATTACTCAGAGGACCTGTCCAGGACTTCGTGTCAGCACTGACCCCACAGACATCCAATCTGACCCTTGGCCCACACGAGGCAGCCTCTGGTGTCTCTGCCAGTCAAGAGGAGGTCAGTGAGTCCCACCTCAATAGTCATCAGCCCAGACTATCTCCAAGGGAGCAGGAATAATCCCCTTCATTCATCTCATAGACAGGCCATATAAGCGCAGTACAGGGAATCCTAATGCCTTATTTTGGTATAATGGCCGTTTGTAGTCCCTCTCTCCCATGAAGACTAATTGCTTTATACTTGTAAATGCAGGCGTATTGTTCCACTCATTTCTTTCGCTCATTTTATCGAGATGCTCAGTGTATAAGTGCCCCTTCTTTGTCCGAGAACAATGACAGCTGCTTGAGACGGGCATGACGCACAGCCCTAAAGCATGCTGGGTTGCCTGCTAGACACACGAGTGTAAGGGTGTGGAGTCTGATCGGTCAGGTAGCATAGCACATCAGATCGAGACTGTGTCCCTCCCTCGCCACGCCACTATTCATCATCGCCTAGTCAAACATATTCCGAATAATCTTGTTCATATTGACCCTTCTGGCTGCAGCATTAATTCAACAAAAAACTCGGATGTAATTAATATCAAATCTACCCGCAATGTTACCAATCCTCCAAATACTGGCAATGCCACTGAGCGCACACAGCTCGGGTTAATCAACCTCAGATCTCGCCCAAATAAAGCACTGCAAATCAATGACCTAATTAATGCACATAGCACTGGCAGGGCGGCAGTGGCTCAGGAGGTAGAGTCCCCGCCCAGCAACCGAACGGTTGATGGTTTGAGTCCAGCTCCTCCCGGGGGAAATAAAACAATCTGTCGTAGTGTCATTGAGCAAGACACCTAACCCCAAATTGCTCCCGTTGAGCAGGTTGGCGCCTTGCATGGCTGCCTCCGCCAACGGTATGATGATATGTACTGTAAGTCGCGTTGGATAAAAGCGTCTGTGAAATGACGTAATGTAATGTAGTATTGACATTATGAAACCTGGCCAACACCAAATAAATTAATTCCACTTACTGAAGCATCTCCATCTAATTATATCAGTTTGCTTGTTGCTCGGACATCTCAAAACGTTGGAGGCATTGCATGAATCTACAACTCGAGTTTAAACCGTAAAACTCCAGTGCACTTAAATGCGCAATAGTGATCATCTGCAGGTTCTACAAGCAACAAAATTAGCAGAAATACAAAAGCTAAGTCGTTTTTTTGATACGTTTTCCTTTGAAGAAATGACAGAACCAGGCATTCAAGGACATCTTACGTGAACAGCAATTCAATCTGCGAGATATTCTGATTAATGGATTAAACTATAGACTCCACACTAAAGCACAGCTTTGATTGCCTGATGCATTTGATGAGTGAAAAAAATAAAATATTTGAACTTTGTGCCTCGCTCTTTCTTCCGGTGAGTCTTTGCTGCTTTCAAATGAAAGATCTGTTTTGTGCCTTTGCTGTCACGTAAAAAATACTTCACATGGGTTTAATGAATACTCAAGGACTGCAGAGAGACTTTTGATTCCTCAGAGCCACCTTACATTTTGGGAATTCAAAATCAGGACGTATGAAGGTTTGAAGGTATCAAGCATCATTTACTGCCTCGTTAAACTCCCTCCATCTAAGTGCTGTTGTCTGCTTCGATCTCTGAACAGCCTAAATTTAGATGTATGTACTATTCCATTTAATCCACACAATGTGACTTCTGGTGCCTTTGTTAATGCAATGGAGCGTGCTAGAGCTTATTGTCTCTATTGTGTTGTGTGTAGGCTGAGTCATCACAGATCAATGTGGACAACCTGATGGAAAATTTTTCAGACGAGCATGCTAAATTTGAAACGTTGCAAAATGTGTTTATAAATATTAATTTACGAATATTAATATAAATGTACTACATGGTAGTCAGGGATTTTGCCTACGCTGCAGACAAGTCCTCATGGCTGCAGTTATGCAATTACTCTGGTCATCATTGATGAAGGTTTTGTTTGTGAAAAAGGAACCTGCACACTGTTTGAACAATGTCTACCCAGAGGCATATGGGAAAAAATAGAGAAACGTATAATAGATAAAGTGCTTAAGTTACAAAAAAGTTCCACAAGAAAAATAAATAAAATGGGAAGAGTCAGCACAAACCTGCAAAATATATGTTATGGTTTATGTGGAAAAACAATGTACAAATGTACCAATTTATACCCGATGTTGTAGCATGCGTACACATGTACTGGTTAATTTGTACATTTACCAGCAATTTTGTAAATGTACAATTAGCTCGCTTAAACTTCCCACATATACCGGTTTATCTGCACATGGTTCCGGTTTATGTGAAAACGACGTACATTTATCGGTGTGTTTGCAGATTTCCCCTGACGCTTGTTGTTCAGTGATCTGTCGCAGCTGAACTCCAATGTAGGCTAAACGAGACGCACACCTTTTTTACGCCCGTTCACGTGGCACCAACCAATTAGCAACCATCCAATAGCCTACAGCACAGTTTAAAAAAATGAAAGGGGCAGTCATAATGTTGTGA
This sequence comes from Acanthochaenus luetkenii, assembly GCA_900312575.1. NCBI lineage: Eukaryota > Metazoa > Chordata > Actinopteri > Beryciformes > Stephanoberycidae > Acanthochaenus > Acanthochaenus luetkenii. Next base: position 44,191 of record OMOT01048351.1, read on the forward strand.
ATTACGTTTTTTAAATCCGATTATCAAGTTCATCTGCAGTATCGTTCAGGAATAAATTGTAATGCGTCTAAGAATCGATTAGAAAGGAGTAGAGGAAATACAGTTTGATTGCACTATTGGTTTTGCATTATTTATGCAGTAGTGTTAAATATTGGTTAATTACTTATCTGGTTTAGTTCAATTAAATGGAGGGAGGGAGGTTGATCTCTCTCTCTCTCTCTCCTTCTCTCTCTCTCTATTTAACTAGGGATGGATATGACTAAT
>OMOT01048417.1:0-21540 GCA_900312575.1 Acanthochaenus luetkenii
GCTCTTTTAGGTGAACGTTGGGAGCCGACTCGCGTATCTGAAGAGCCGATTTGTTTTGTAAATGAACACAAGACATTAGATCCTACGACGTCTGACTTGTTCGGTAATAACGATTTAGAGCCAAATCTAGCAAGAACGGTGAGACATTTGTTCCACACCCTCCCGTGTGTGTAGGCAGCGTGAGTGCGAGGCTCTGAATGCGTTGCTGCTCGTTATGATGTAACGTTATGTGGCCTTAAATAGACGGAATAAACGGCACTGAAGTGTTGTTATATGTTATATACACAGTATGTGTTCTCATCTGATGTCTGTATGATGCACAAATAATGTCCTAACGGATTAATACATGAATGAATCAGTCAATAAATCAGTCAATCTGTGCGTTCCATCCGTTATTTTTCTTTGTTATGACACTATATTATGCTCTATTTTAGGAGTGTATTTTGTTTTGAAATGTTTATTGTGCAATTTATTACATGCACATGTGTAATAGCGTCTTACTGTTTTGACATTTATTTAAATCGTTTTTGTAACAAACGAACTGCAAAATAATGTTATTTTGGTCATTAGAAGGTAGAGTAAGATTGACCAATTTAAGTGAAGTGATAGATGTGCACAAACACCAATCATAGGTAAAAATATCGCTAACTTTGGCAGATTTTGAAAAACCGGAAATGCTACTGAATGAAGAGCCGTTTGCAAATATCACAGGCTCTTATTGGTGAGCTGAGCCAAATGATCTGACTCACTGAAAAGAGCCGGAATGTACATCACTAATTGGTACAGCCGTAAACCGTGCAAAACTTTGGCATTTTGATAGTGCATTCCTACTCTGCAAATCCCGTCCTGCCCCCCATCTGCAGTTCGTGACACTGCAATGCAGTGACGTGACGTCACATGCAAACTAGCTATAGCTGGATTTGCAGAGCCAGCGAGCAAACCGATGGAGCAAACTAAAGCAAACATTATTACATGTTACAACGTAGGCTATGTTCACCCCTGCTATGACGTCTTTCTCCTTGGATTTTCTGTTGATGAAGTTTGAGTTTCTGTGTCGCCCTTTTATCTGTATGTTCAGCCATGGTAGCTATCACTGCTCATACTAACTATTCAGTTCTTCTTCTATTTATTCCAAACAATCCAGAAATGTAAACGCATCACTTCCTGTTCACCAGAGGATTTTCCCCAGGAAAGACCTACCAGACACAGGATGTTTAGAACAGCTGTGTATAGGGTCACTATTGTGTTCGAGAGAGTAGCACAACATACATTTATTTATATGAATTATAAAGATTATTACTTTAACTATCAACTCAAAAAGTGCAATGATTCATCAAACTGAGCTTGTTAAAGTGTATGCTAAATAATAATGAAAATAATGAAAATATCTATTACATACCCATGTCCATTTCAAACTGAAATATTCAAAGATTATGTGACCAAATAGTTGGTATGAGAAAATGAAAGATTTTCCATTTCGATTCAATTATCAATTATCAATATTTCAGTTTTCAGCATAAAAATGCTGCTAAATTTGTTTTTTCTAAAAAGGCATACTAAATAAAGAGTAATGTAGTATGCATGACTATGACTCATAGAAATATTATATAGAAATTACATAGAAATACTATTGAACATGCAAAGGCAAAAACTAATGTCAGCAGGGAAATTCAACACATTTACAGGGTTTTCTATAGTAATCAACATTAGCTAGTATTCGAGTAAGCGCTCATAAAATGGTTAAAATTCAGCACATTTAACAATGTGTGTATGGTATAAAAACCACGGCCCAGCTTTCCTCACTCACTCTTATGTCAAACAGGATGACCACCTTGGCTCTGGATGTTATCTCACTGCTGTAAGGAAAAACAGGTTGTGTTGTTTCGTAACATTTGTCAGAACTGTTGTATTTCATGCCAGCATAGTGCCAGTGTAACCTTGTGGGAGGCATTTTCAACATGTGCAAAGAGAAAACAAGGCCTGGCATCATGGCTCCTAATACTATCAAAAAACAAAGTTCAGTTGTGTAAGAGCCATTACAAAAATCTAATTCTGCACAGTTGCGTCACATCTGAGCATCCAACACCAACGTCTTGGATGCTGCCTTTATTTGCTTTGTGTTAATCTCTGCCTCCTCACTCATGTGACATTGGACAGGGATCTCTAAGATTTAGAAAGCCTGGACTGAAACTAGCCCAGTCAGTTCAGGCCCGGGGGCTGGAAAACCTTTCCACTGGAGCAATGGGTGAACCCAGCAGGAGTCCAGGACTTCAAAGCCTTCAAAGACAGGGCGAGAAACTGAGCGAAAGAGAGAGAGAGAAAGAGAGAAGAAAAACAAGGCTCGATTTCATTCAGTTCATTTACACAACCACCTTTCTGAAGTTTATGAATCCTCATACCTTTACATTTTTAAGAAATATTTCTCCAGTCACAGCAGGGTGACACCTCAGAACTGAAGGTATCCAAGTCCTGACTCCTGAGAGATGGACCACACCGGCTGCTCTCCCAGGCCTTTCGTTCCTTTTCTCTGCTGTGATGTTCTCAATGGCAAAGCCACGAGTAGAGGCAGAAATGACACATCAAAAGCACGGCAGCTGGGACAATGTCTGAGATCAAGCTAATTGTTAGACCGCCGGGATATTTCATTTAAACATATATTTAAAGTAGGGTTAGACAGATTAGGGGTAAACTGTAATATGGAGAAGATACTGGTCTTTTATTAAACATGGGATATGGTTCAGTTACATATTTATTGTACAAAAGACCAATACTACACTTCTATGGGAAGCCTGAATTGATTATAATGTTTAACACAAGTATACCTGAAAATGTTATTAAATACATTGAGCATTGGCACAAAATATCAGTCATTGGCAGCTTTAATCCCAAAATATTGTGTAACCCATATATAATATGCAGTCACCAAAGGGTTAAATAAATTGAGTGTCAATTGAAGTGATGCCAGCAAAGGGCGTTGCGCTATTGTTACGACAGTCGAGAGATGTTCTTTGCTTGAAGTTGCATATAAGAGCTCCAGCTCATTTGGTGAAAATAGACAGAAATAAAGCAAGATATTTGGTCAATTCCTATCAGGAGTTGTGGATAAGATAGTCCCTTATTAGTAACTCAAGTATTGAATCATGGGAGGCCGGTTTCCTGCTGGTTTTACCGTGTTTTTCCTGCCGAGTCCTCCGATTGGTTTTTGATCCTGGATTTAGTTTGGTACCATGTCGACTTCGATGGCGAGCCTGTCCCAGTGAGCGACATTCCACAGAAGGAGCGTTTGGACGCAGTGTGTCCAGCTGTGTCGGTTTCCATCCTGCGGAGTGACTGAACTGATTCGCATCAGGATTTCGAATACTGGATTCCAGATAAGGAACACTTAGAGGTGTTTTGTTTTACTACCTGGGTAGATTTGACTCTCTATTTTTTTTCCAAAGACAATTTATTTTATTTGTCTATTTTTCTGAAACAAAAGAGCTCTATTTTATTTTGGGGTATTTTCAATAGCAAAATAAAGTATTTTTTGTGAATGTGTTGCAGAGATTGTGCAATAAACCTGCCAGCTGTTCTGTTTTAAAAGTGATGTCTCCTTTTGAATCTTATCAACCACACTGCTCAGAGCCTAGGAAATTGATGTATAGCTATCCTTTCTAATTTAGAATAGAGGTGCTACAATTGGTATCAGTCGAACCGTCAGAATGGTCATCTGAAGGTCAAAATTCTTCACCCTACAGAGGCCAAGAGTACGTTTCTCAGGTTAGGGAAAACTCCTAACCCAAGCTAAAATATACAGTGACTGATGCACTGATATGGAAACAAGTCTAGTCTATCATTCATCCAGTGTGGACACTAGAACATCTGTTATAATAGTGGTTTGTTAGTCAAAATTCTACACCGTGAAATTAAATTCTGTACAGTGGCCGAGAGTACATTTCCTTGGTCAGGAAACATATCTTGCCCAAAATGTAATATATGTAATACATGACTGGTGTACCAATAAAAAAACAAATTTACAAAGATAACAAGGAGAGTTAGCCCACTCTTGTAAATGCACTCATCCTGCTCTTCACAAAGAAAACTTCTGCCAAAGCTGTCTCTTCAGTTATTGGGGGACAGGAAGCGATGGATGGGACATTCCATAGTGTTTCTTTCCCCCTGACCAGCTGCATAATACCCCTAACAGCATAATCCCTTACATAGAGGTCAAGGGTCATTGCTCTAGCGTGGGCTGAGTCCCTAAAGGTGCGTTAGACCTCCTTATGAGGCCTAAGCATACAGACGGGGTGGTCCACAGTAGGGTTAGACCGATATCTATCACTACTACCACTCAACCTAGTGTATGCTAAAGCATGAACATTTTCACATTTAAAGAAATGGAATATCATCAAAATATTGGCAGCCTCAATCCAAAAATACTGGTGTTGGCATCGGCCTTCAAAAGGCCGTATAAGTCAAACCCTGGTCCTTAGAGGGAGGGATGTTTGGTCACAGTGAAACCTGGTCGGGGGCTTAGTTCCTGGCAGTGAGCATGTTTTAACAGAGAAGAACTCCTCTAGTCTACTGTTGGTAGTCTACCGTCCAGAGATTTGATAAGACAGTGCGGCAGAGCATGACTTCAGCGCTCCTTCATCCTGCCCTGCTTACCCGTTACTTTTCTGGGAATATAAATGACCAGTGGTTATGTAACACAGATGGGAGAGGGGGGCGCCTGAGTTGATACTGGGGAGAGAAAACGTGTGTGTATGTGTGTGAGTGTGTGCGTAGGCCGATGTGCCAACTGATGTGTCATTTTTGCCTCCAGAGTAGGTGAAAGGTAGCTCCAGAGCAGGGAAGGAGATTATTTTGTAAAAAAATCTGGAAATTGCTTCACCTAATGAGCCACTTGGGTTGCATGTTGAAGCTGTGCAGGGTGTGTGTGTGTTACACACGTGTGTACAGTGGATGACACTGTAAATGTGATTCCACACAATGGAGCAGGAAAAAAAACATCTCATCCCCTGGCTTTAATCTCATCTGCATTACGCTACTGTTGTACATTTGTTTGAACTATTATGGGATTTTACGTGGAAGTGATGTCGTAGTTCCCTTTCAGCTAGGATGGACGATAGATGTGAATTTCAATCAAAACAGCCGTTGCTCTGAAATTATGTATTTCATTGTTCTCTTTGTTTGACTCTACGTTCAAGTAAAACTAAAGGAAAAGAGTCACAAGATGAATACATACAGACACACGCACACACACGCAATCTAACTTGATACAGACCCAGTACTGGCAGCGAGACCCAGATAAAAACAACCAAAACAATGAATCAAGACCCAAATATCACAAGTTCGTAACAAACCTGGCTTCATGATTATGCTGCCAAGATATGCAAGTGCATAATGCTCATAATACATTGCTCCTGAATCTTTACCATATGCTTGTTCACTGCCAAATATGTAGTGTTGGAGGACCCTTGGTCCATGAGAGAAAAACAATACAAAGTACAAACTGAGTGTCTGAGAGCCCTGTTTGGCAACGACCCACTTCTGTGTGAGAACCCTTCTCCTGCCTTGACCCCCGGATTGTACAAGAGCCTCCCCTGTGTATCGACCCCTGGACTGGACAACGATGACCCCCTGAGTGACATTGCCCATAACAGACTAACCCATTTTCTCCCCGAGACAGTGAATAAAGTACTGTGCTCTATTATTCTGGGTGTGGACAGCCTTTCTGTTGTCTCTGGTCATGTGGACACTCATTCCACCCCGAGTGTGCCACACTACTTAATATCAACAGAAATGCATAAAATACAAAATAAAAACGTGGTATCCTAGGCTATATTGTAAATGAAAATGAACGTTCATTTTCTTTTATTTATACAGCCCTTTATCACAAGCATGTCTCAAAGGACTTTACAGAGAATGAGCCAAACTAGATCTACCTGAACAACAATCAATGGAATTACAGAATAGTTCAAGACAAACATAAGGAGACAGAAAAAAGCACAAGACACACAATATATACATTTTTAGCACTACATAGCAAGCCTACCTATTCTACAAGGCACCACCAGCCATGCAAGGAAAGACTTCAGAGAAAACATTATTAGGTGAATATTAGGTGCCAAATCAAAGAGGAATCCCCCACCAGGTGACCACTGACTCTTTCATAAAACGTAACTGTTTGTGTCTCGTCTCTGCTATCTTTCTGAACAGGACTTTTTCCAGCAGCACTGTAGCTGTGGTGCAGCCAGCCTGGCCTTCCATGACCTACAGAAGAGACACTCCAGAAGTGAATTTGTGTCATCCAGTAGTACCCTCTCTGACCTATCCACCATCCCTGAGGTCACCCGCCATCCGCTCATCTCAGCCAGGAGAGGTAATATTACTTGTTGCTTATTGCCAAAGTGCTTGTGTAAGTTTGCTTATTCATTATCTCAGTCAACAGGTTCTGTTACCCTAACCTGGGTTCAAACATGGTGAGCAACTTCAGGGTTGCAAAAGTGTGTTCTCAAGTCCAATGCTATTTCCACAAAGGTTTGACGCATTCTGATGTATCAAATATAGTAATTCAATCTTACTTCAATCATTAGATGTAACTTTATCAGATATTTTGAGTCAAGCTCTCTTTTTCCTGTTTAGTGCATTGGACACATTGGCTTGTAGGGTAAGATATTAATATGTTGCGGATTCAGATCCCACCAAGTTGCAAACTCTACTCTCTATAATATACAGCACCCTTGGGGTTATTGAGACCATCCCATATTAACCTTACCATTTCATTAGTAGGATCAGCACTGAATAATCTGCTCCAGTGGGACGCGTCAACATACACAAAACCACATATTAATGTTTTAGAATCAATGTTTGTCCGACACGTTCCTGAAATGGATCTAATAGGTTTGTTTTAAAAAGCTTTAGCAGCATTTAAGTTTCACAACCTGACCCTGCAGAAACCCCAGGTGTGTTTTTCAGCCTTGATGTTTACCTTGTCATCATACACCATTCCAGGCGATGTTAGTCACTTGGCAACACAGTCATCTCCCTAAATGTTATTACTATTGTGTTTTTAGGGCGGCTCACGTTGCCTGAGGTGGTGGTGGTTGACAGCTTGGTGGTCCCGGGGGGGAGATTAAATTATTACTTGAGCGGGACATGGGGGGAATTCCTGGCATCCTGCTTATGACGGGAACGTATAATGTCCCGTGGACTCTGGAATGCCTTGCTCCTTCCTCTGATGGACAGGAAACTGGATCTGGAGAAGAGGTTGTAGTCAGGAGAGATGGGGGCCCGGCGGAGGTGCAGCAAATGGGAGTGGATAGCCCATCCTATGCTGAGGTTCAATTCAGGATCTTAGATTCAAGCTTTATTGTTGTACCAGATTCAGGAACTTAGGAATGACAGAGAACGGAAGAGAGGATAGAGAGTGTTTCTATTGGGTTTCTCTGTGTGAAGGCTTTTGTTGACAGTACTCTTTGGTGTGGGGCTGTTGCTTTCAATGAATAAGGAGGAGCTAAAAGGCAAGAGTTCAAGTAAAACAACTGAGACGCCTTTATTGCAAGGCTAGTTCAACTGAAAATATAAAAAACATACTCTACCATTCGTCAGGGAGTGGCACATCAACTATATCCTTGTCTAACAGTCACATGGTCAGTAACTGTGAGCTGTAGTGATAACAGAGGAGTGTTTGCGTGCATGTGGGAGGGGTGGGGGTAGGGGGGAAACAGAAACAAAAAACAGGCCTCCACTGAGACCACTGATTTCTATCACCATTTGTCATAATAGTCTTCACTCCCTCCTCAACATGCAAGCAAAATCAACCAACACAAGTGAACAAACTCGCTCTCTGTCTTTTTCACCTTCCCAACCAAACTCATACAGTAAGTGTGCAGTTAGAGCTGCAATGTGCAACTTTTTTCACATTGAAATAACAATAAGTAAATAGGATATATTATATATTATCAGTGTGTTCATGCCTAAATCCCCCCATTTGCCTGTAATTGGCATTTCAATGAGACGTTTTGGGGCATATGCCATTTGCTGTGGGATGTAGTATGGGAGTGGCCAGCGGGTAGCTGGTTGTAGCTACCAAGGTAAAGAAAGAACGGTAAAGCTAAACAAGACAAGACCCATTGAAAAACAGCAAACATCGACATAACTTTTTTTAATTGCAGATTGGCTGTGTTCGCCATCTGCTTCTTCAACACCTGCGGTGGCTTTACGGATGACGTCTGATGACAGCTCATCAAGAACTGAGGGGGAGGAGGGCGGGACTAACAAAACACTTCCTGCCTCAAGGAGAAAAGTTGCATATTGTAGCTTTAAAATTAACAAAACACTTGAACGCAGATTTGCAAAGATCATATTAACACTGCTTTCTCTCTCTCGTCTTCCAAAGCAAACACACACACACACACACACACACACACACAGTAACTGCTTGTTATCTCTGATTTAAATGTTCTCCTCATGTACAGATGTGAGCAGTGAGGGTTTATGCCAGCCATTGGCAGCCATACCGCTGTGGAGGAGAGGGATGAACCGGAGGAGTTACACTGAGGGGGAGGTCCGGTTCCTCAGCGACAGCACCGAAGGGCTCTCCATCCCCCACCGAAGGGTGAGTTACGCTAGCATATTAAAGGTCCAGTGCAACAAGATCTGCATTTACCAATCTCATGGTATTGTTTAACAAAGGTCCTGTTAATGTAGTTAGCCAAAATATTGTTACTCTCAGTGTTGTGGAAATTTGACAAATCACCAAATCAGTTGAACCATCCAGAATTGAATAAATAACACAACAGCAACTGAAATAAATTAATCGCACTGGATCTTTAAGATCCCCCACCCCACCCCTCCAAACACATACTCTGAGTCACTTAAGGCTGCTCAGCATCCACATCCTCTGATTACTATCCAAATTGTAAAACTACGGGGGCAGAACACTCTCAAAGTGATGATACACGACGAACGAAATACTTTCTTGGTGCCCAAAGGAGAGATCCTCCCTCCACAAGGGCCTCAATTGTTTATTTTAGCTTGACCACCATGCATTTTTGAGTATATCCAAAGGGTTTCGAAAGAGTTTCATTAGGGTCCAAGTGTCGGAGAATTAGAGAAAACAAACAAACATGAAAATCACCAAAATTGAGGTTGCGAGGTTTTCACATAAAAACGACTATATGGTAGATTAAAGTAAATACAGTACATTTCGCAAAGGAATTTGCCTGTCGTAGTAAATATTTAGCCCCAGGATATCTCTCCCATGTATCGGTGAGACATTCTTCTCAGTAACTCCTGATAGGGTTGAGGATATGAGGGTTGGTTTTTCACCAGTGTGTCACTAGTGTGTGAGGTATAGCTCAGTGTTTCCCAGCTGTGGTAGTACATTATCATTATCATTCTTGGGTATCTTTGTGGACAGCTGAGTGAAAACTACACATGGGGCCGAGTCAAAGACCTGGTGAAGAAGACTAAGTTGAGGAACCAGAGCAGGCTGGGATTGACCTCCACCTCGCTGAAGATGTCCTGTCCCCAGCTCTACAGGTGAGGATACAGCACTGTGAATACACTACAGACTACAGTATATCACTGCTGTTGTGTGAAAGCATTATCACTCCAGTTTAGATAATTTTGGTCACCCACAATGAAATTGGGGGTGTGGACTATGGACCAGTCTCCACCCATTCAGCTGTTATTTTGTTCGTTTGTCAATATCTCAGACACCGCAGAACGGATTTTGATTAAACTTGGGGGAATAATGCATCTCACCACTGTGTTCCAGTATTTTCTAATTATACTGATTGGCCGAAAGAAGGGCACTATAATTACAGGTCAAAACAACGTGAATTATTTGTTACTGATTGGCCCAGATGGAGACTGCATCATTCCTGGGTCCTTTATGTAGATAATGCATAGCATCAGGCAATCTTTTTTGTTTTTGTTTTTAAATGCAAGGTTTTAGTTCTACAGCAGAGATATTCCTCTAATAATATATTGATTTTAAAAGAATGATACAGACACGGGATAAATTGGTGGCTGAACTGGCCAGTGTCTTTGCCTGGGTTTGCATGGTACTCCCACACTTCCCTTTTCCTATATGCCTACACACTGTCCATCTTTGCTTCACAATCTGAAAAGATTACCCAAGGGCGGATTTGTTGGCTTTCCTTGGTCACCGCTCAACAAACCAAGGTTGTTATTGGATGCTGGAACTTGGCCAATTCACACTTCTACTTGCATTTCAACAAAGACATAACTTGTTTCATCAACTTTGGTGGGTTTGCCTGTTACTGTGCCATTACCTCACATAATAAATATAGTCTGATGTCTTTGGCAATTTGTCAAGATATGTTGCATTTCTAAAATAACCACATTCTAGCCTGTTTAGAAGAAGAGAGAAAGCTGTGTCTGGATTGATTACACTTCATGTGAAATCATTACTTTAAATGGATACCTTGCTGATGGGGGCGGCAGTAGCTCAGGAGGTAGAGTTCCCGCCCCGCAACTGCAGGGTTGGCGGTTCGAGTCCAGCTCCTCCCGGGAAAAATCTGTCGTAGTGTCCTTGAGCAAGACACCTAACCCCAAATTGCTCCCGTTGAGCAGGTTGGTGCCTTGCATGGCTGCCTCCGCCAACGGTATGACATGTAAGTCGCTTTGGATAAAAGCGTCTGCTAAATGCTGTAATGTAATTTAATGTAATGATAGAGCTGGTCAAACTATCTACTTACTTACTCATTACTTTGTTAAGAATTCGCTATACTAGAGACCATTGTTTGCTCAAGAGGCCTATTTAAAATTACTATGGACAGTAGAGAAAAATAAAAATGACAGAGATTTAGCACTCAAAACTATTGTTAGTTATATTCCCTGTCTGTAAAGACATTACAGACAATATCCTTGAACAAATATATAATCTTGACACAATATTGTCATTTTAACATATTTTAGGGGAGACACTTCATGTTAAAACACGTTGAAATTAACATTGCTAATGCTCCTCAAAATATCACAACATGGAAACATCATAAAAACAAAACAGGCATTCCTCAGAGCTAGAGAGATAATACACAATGTTTTTACTGTCAGCGTCTGTCTATATCTGCAAACACTGAGCTTGAAGACAGATTTCCTGTTTTAATATTTGTCCTAATAAATGGTACTGCAAAAAGAAAATCCTGTTATAATTGAACTCTGAAAATAACCAGACACTAAAATTAAGCTCAGTATCTGTGGCTAATAAGTCCATGAATGAAAGTATTAATAGAGATTATAGATACGTATATAAGTCATCAGAGCCTCTTGTCATCACGTTTTTTTTCTGTAAATGCTTTTCCTTCGAATTTGTCTAAGTAGTGTGAGTGAATGAAAATCCCTAATCTATTTCCAAATAGACACTCAAACTTTCCTGTACTCACAAATACACTGGCTGTGTTTTGTGGTGGAAATTGGTATCTTGAACTTTTGGGTTGAAATGGCACAACGTCAAAAACTCTCATCTGTTGAAAAAAAGAGAGAAGGAATGTCAGTAATTTTACTACAATGAATACAAGCCAGCATGAGCAGCAAAGAGAGGGAAAAAAATTACTTTGGGGTTATTTTGGGGTGGAAAGCGTTGACAACTTCGGTGACTTTGGGTGAGGAGCGAAATGTGACAGGTTCCTGGAAAATCAAGTCCCTCCATTTTTGTCAGGGAGGCGGGTGTGTCTGTAGATTAATTGTGGTATTCCTTTGTTTGAGAGGCTGTAGTACATAGGAATTTGGTGGGAGGTTGAGGGCTGCAGGAAGGAACAGTTCTCTCTCTGGCCCTTCAACATATTCTTCTATCCCGATTGGGGTTTGGCATCGACCCAGGCGAACAGAGGAGGGGGTTGGACTGTCAGGCCTGAGGTATGCCTGGAGGAGTAGGAGAATTCCCCCATGGATTTAAACTGAGGTCTGGTGAGATATGGCTGCTGTCCAGGATTCATTAGAAAGAACACCACCCTCCAAGAGAGAAATGCATGCTGGCCTGCTGCAGTGGTTACGTCAATCTGAGATACAATTACAATAAATGTGCTCTCAAACTCTTTTTTCTAATGGCTGGACTGATTCAATTGATCACCGAGTGTCCCTAGTGTCTTCCAGAAATACTGTAGAAGGCCAGTGGCTCTCAGCAATAACGATGTCTGTTATGCTCCACAGGCCTGATCTGGGACCAGTGGAACTTCCTGACAGAAACAGGAACTCCATGATCGCCTTGGGCCACCAGAGCAAATTGGACTTCCCTTGGCTCCAATAACATTAAAGGTACAGTGTACTACCTTTCATCTTTGCTGACCAGTGCCATATGCTTAAAGGTGCTACGTGTAGCATTATAACAGCCCTTGATATACATTGATATACAGCCAATGTACTGTACATTCAGACCATGTAAACTAACATGAAGTTGAAACTATGCAGTTAAAATAGTGGAACTGGAATAAACTTGTGTATTTCTCGCAAAGTATAACGGTTCCTGCTTTGTGCCTTTGTGCTTTTCATACTGGATTTTCTAGCACTGTGAGCTGCCAAGGAAAAAGTACATTCTGTGAAATTCTCTCAGTAATGTTATACTGGAAATTGTCATATTGAAAATAGGCAATGGAGATACATGACAAACATATTGAGGAAATGGAGATGGGCAATATTGTCTTAGGCTTGGATGGGAGTTGGAAGATGGGACTAAATCAATGTGTATAACATATTAGACTGCAATAAACAAACATATAATGGACAAGTATAGATTCTATACATCTCCACAGCACATGGCAATGACATATAGACCTAATTAAACAATCAGTTTATTTAAATGTGATTTCAGCTCTCAGGCTCCCTAGTTGATCAGCTGCCTGTTTTTATGGCGAACACAGTCATGTTAGAAAACATAGCTTATAGCAGTGGTTCCACAGAATTAGAATTGGATAGAACGGACATCCCCATTCAAATCAACGTTCCAGGATGGTCGGAACGGCGGACATTTTTGGTACACATAAAAATGGCCACCACTCCGACCATCAGCAAGTCACTGAAGGAGGCTAATGATGGATTGTTGAACCGATTTTGGTTTAATCGCTTTATATTACTGTAAGTAAGTCGTCACATCTTATTACTTAAACCAGTGGTTCTGAACCCTGGTCCTCCAGTACCACAGACCTGCTGGTTTTCTATTTTACCTGGTAATTGATTACGTTCACCTGGTGACCCAGGTCTGATTCAGCCCCTGATTACACCAGGTGATTAACTAGCTGGTAAACGCCACAGGCGCCATTTTATGGTGTATTAGTCAAATGACCACGGCAAACAGTGGGATGTCCGTTCTGTCCATTCCATAGGTGCTCTGGGTGCAAATTACATACATTACATATACATTAAAAATTGTGTATATATGTATATGTAGTCTTACCATCATACACAATATTTGGCTATATCAATATCCCCGTAAGTCACTGTATAGCATCAGTCCATGCAAACTAGATGAATATACTAGATGAAAATAGATGAAGAATCCAGAAGTAAGTTGTCCTGACGTGACATCATCCAAACTAATTAGCGTATGGGAGTTTAATTCACAACATGTGAAAATGTATAGTGTAAGATTACATTAATTACATGCTGCCCAGACTGAATTTGTACAAAATACGAAACACTATGATGAAGTTTCATAGTGCCCAGGAGTGTCTCATTTATAGTTGTCCTGGCTGAGCTCCTTTAGACCAAAAAAATTACATTTACAGTTGGGAAAATTGTCTATCTTTACTGCCTCAAAATGTTGCCTGTCTATCACGTCCTCCATCCAAATCGAGATGAAACCCTGGTGTTTGCCCGCCACATTGGACGTACTTGCACATGAAAAGTTCAATGTGGAGATGGAGGGCGTTTAACTGCGACAGTGTGATTTACTGTCCATGTATCTCCTGGACTTCTTCACAAAAGGTGAAGAGGCAACACTTTGCTAGATTCTGCCCACACTGAGCTTCTTTGTCTGCTACTCAGATATGATCCAGATGGCCTCACTTGGGAAGAGGAGGAGGACGCCATGAAGTTGAACAGAGATTCAAGACTGGAAAATAAATGGTGGAAACGAAAATGAAGGGCATGAAGAAGAGCAGAAAATGAGGGGATTAATGTAGAGGACTCTTAACAAAAGTTATAGAATGAGGGATGATGTGACACGTAAGGGAATACTGGTGTATACATACAAGATTGGTTTACTAATGCAGTGTATATGGAAATTATAAGTCTGATATTCTTGTGTTTTTTCAGTGATGCTCATATTATGAAATTAAGATGGTGATATGTTCTCTTAGTTGAATCTGTGTCAAACAGATGTCAGGCTACTATACCGTCATCTAAACCATGACATTTTTACAACTGCACTACACATGGTAGCCATTCACATTATTTTAACTTCATATTCTTTTGATACTATTTACACTAGTACAGGTTTCCATTAGAAAGCTGCAAAGTGTAGATACAAACTATACCGATCCAACTAATGTGAAACATACACATAGGTCATACCTGTACCTTTTCAGTTTGTATTATCTTGCTAATGTGTATGTACTATACACAAATGGTAGACTGCATTGTATAGTGTCTGTGTGTGTGTGTGTATGTGTGTGTATGTGTGTAGTGTTGTATAACTGAAGTGCATGTGGAGTAAGTGTGTATGAACAGTGCAGGAGATAGGCCCGTGTGAATTCCAGTGTCTATGGATAATACATCATGTTAACATATGAGTTTAAGACAACACATCAGATAGAACTGCATCTTACATAACATTTGAGATTCTTGTAGTATGTTGTCATGTTTCTCCAGATATGAAAATCTCTTCCATCAGTTAAACAGTAGGTTGTCTTAACATCTTTTTTAATTCTCAACCCATAAATGCAACCCATTGGAAGCTGCTGAGAAGCATTCATTTCTTGATATGACGAAAAGGTATATTTCAGACTGCAGCACATGTTGCTGGAATGAGCTTTGATGTGGATATGCAGAGCGAAGCTTGTGCTCGACAAGTTAAGGACTCTGATTTAATATTGTCTGCACCGATGTTGCGTCATTGACATTCTCTTGTCTCACTGCAGACAAGTTGCAGAAAACACGAGTTATAGTAAGTCGGAAAGCTGAGGGCGAGACAAGTAACACTGTAATACTCCCAAAAATCAATACATTATTGAGATAGTGGAAATGCCCATTAGAGTTGAGATGTTGTCAAAGGCCCCCTTTAAACCTGGGATTAACATTCTTCTGGGGTGATTAAATTGTAAGTAGATCAAAAACACTTAAAACCCAGTTTTGCTACTCTCTATTGCTGATTGATATAACACAATAGTGATTCACCCTATATCCAGTTCATGGAAACGTTTATATTTGCTGTTATAAACACCTGCTGTCTGGTAGATCTTTCCTGCAAAATTTTAGAGAAATCTTTTCATGCAGAAATAACTTTGTTAAGAGCCTAGAGGGCTTTCAATTAATGGCATTATGGCAACAGATGAAAAGCAGCTGCTCTTTTTAGGGCTGTTTCAGACAAGAAGCTCCTAGTTTAAAATAATCCCACAACAGAGGATGAAAAGAACAAACTAAATCCAGTTTAGTTGGACAACGAAAGCTGGTAACACTTCAGCAATACTGTATTGGTATTATGAGAATAGTACAATACCAAGGGGTACTTCATAGTATGCTATCACATACTCCAATTACAGTGTACTTATACTGTACAATAGTGTGCTTCTCTTACCTCTGAGTACTCGATACTGAATACTAAATATATGGATATGTTAAAAACAATAACAACTGTTTGTATGTAAATTACAGCTGGTGTTTTTCAGTATGGGAGCTTACTGTGTGACTTAAGACACCGGTATCTGTATATGTATTGTATATGCATATTGCATCATTATTCAAATTAATTTTTCAAAATAAAGTTGAATCAACATAAGATATTTAGGTCAGGTATACTTTTGTTCATACCATTGATTTTGATCATATGGCCACTTCCTGAATTAAATTGATAGCGATAATAGGCACACATTAATAACACCATGTGTCATGAAAGACGATGAGAAATAAGACTTGTACCTTCCAGCAGAGATTAACAAAACCGAAAATGTGTTGACATCTGTTGAGCATTTAAAGGAGAAGTTGAAGCTGAAACATGTTAGTTTTGTAAGAAAGTTTTAAAGTTTACAAAAATCAGTACTCAAGTTGAAAATATAACAAATAAAAGACACAATCTGGAGTCAGGGGAAAAAACAAAGTCCATGTTTGCTTCACACCGTGCAGATTTCTCATGTAATTTTGGATCTGTATCAAATATGGTTATTGCTTATCTACAGTACATTTCACATAGGTCCATCATTGAATCTAAACATATGATCAAGGAAAACAATCCATGAAAGACGCTGTGACATTTAAAAAAAAGTAGCCTGTTGTTTTCCTTTGCCAGGCATTTGGCCTTCAGCTTCAGGCAGCTGCAAGCCAACAGCACCCATTGTTTTAGATGAGGAATGCTATCACTGATAACTAGCTGTTTTTTTTATTATTAGGGTTTGACTGATATGGGTTTTTTAAGTCCAATACTGATACCAATATTTTTGGATTGAAGCGGCTGATAGTTGATATTTTGTGCCTATATTCAATATCTTTCAACTGTTCAACTTATTTGGTCACCTTACAGGGTCAGTCAATAATTTTGAAAATAATAATAATAATAAAATGTCAGTTAAAACAAATCAAACAACAGGAAATATAATACAGTGAGACACAGGGTACAGTTACAGTGAGTATGCCAATTTGAACAGGTGGGTTTGGAGCGTTGTTATGGAATCAGACTGTCGGATGTGAGGGGGCAGGGAGTTCCAGAGCCTGGGAGCTGAGCAACTGAAAGCTGGTGCTGAGGTGTGAACTGGGGACGGTTAGAAGTCCAAAAGAGGATGAGCGGAGGGTGCAAGAGAGGGTGTACTCCTGGAGGAGGTCAGTGATGTATATGAAGGCTAGATTATGGCAGGCAGGAATTGTCAGTTAGCCCAACTAGAGGCTATGCTTCCTTCATGACCCCAAGGTCTCATAATATCCTACGCAATACTATCTGGCATAGTTACTTGAAGGTTGCAATGGAAATGAATAGCAGTCACATTCAATGAACATAGTATAAATCACACAGAGAAATGGGTGGTGCATTTCTCAATTAGTTGGGTGAGGAAGTCACATACCCTTACTGGTGACCCATACCATCACTGAACCTACACAGTCAAACAGCTCATACAGATGGTGATACAGCCATAGCAAAACTCAAAGAAAACAAATTGATGTCATTGTCCAATATTAACCTGTTGAAAGATATTCTATTTAGTGACTTTGAATAAAAAGGCTACAGAACCCCACGTTTTGTACCATCCTGAAAATGACTACAACTACTACTACTACTTCTACAACAACTACTACTGATACTACTACTACTACTACTACTACAACTACGACTACTCTAATCTCTTCTATGATTCACTATTAGCATCACTATTTAGTGGTAGTCAAATGATTAAATGGCACTTTGACCCCTCCCTGTGTCACACTATGTGTCTGCATCCAGTATTCTTGTTTTACTGTATCATAACCATTGTGACATCTTCTGGTGGCCATCAGTAGTGCACCCATTGCACTGAACTTTCCCCTTACTGCCTCACATTCAGTTTTATGGTCCATATGAATGCTTTGTATTAATATGTAATGAACCTCTTAATTGAACATTAAACTTGCCCGTTTTCTTCACCTGTGACCACGCATAAAACATGACCATCTGCAAAAGAGTTGACATGACTCATCATGCTCTTCATGTCCATCAATGGTGGTTTTGAGTTACTTACCCACCAGTACCCTACCAAACAGCAAAAATGACATTATAACATGAATCAAATTTTATTTAAGAACAATACAATGTATTAGGTGTATAAACATTTAATTGACAGAATATATTAAGTATTGGAGTCAATTTGTTATGGCAAGTTCACACACTCTCAATATTTTAGTCTAAATGGTACTACAGTAATTTGATCTTGTTGTTGTTATTGTTATAATTGAGAGCAAAGATACAACAAATCAACAGAGATTTATTTGGAAGCATATCAAAAAAAATTTTTTACTTTATCCCCAAACAACATAAGCAGGTTTTGGTGGCAAATTATATTAGATGTAAGGACTTTGCCATAGCTTAAGATATAGTGAGGTGACACCCCTAACATGATGTAAGAAACAGTCCATCCTGTTTTCTCAGTGCCGTCAGAGATGTGAGGGCTGCATTTAGTTTGCTTTTGGGAATTTGGTGCATTCTCACATTCCAAACAATGAACTCTGCATATATAGAGAGTCAGGGGATGTAGTGTTCAGTGGAATATGGGGTGAATATTTCGGGTACTGCGTTCCTACAGTTCACACCAGATTCTGCCAGACCATTCAATAACATTAATAATGGAGATAGCATTGGTGTGGATCACGTGAGCTGACAGAGATGGCAGCAGTTGGCGCAATACTCCCCCACCCCCTTTGTTTAAAAAGTTTTTAAAAAGTGTAAATACACCACAACTGTATAGGGAAGGAAATAACCGCAAATGCCACCTAAAAGTGCTAAAGACAATTTAAAGTCAACCTGCTTGGGCTGACTACATGGATGAGGCTTTGGCCAAACATTTCGCTATTGCCGAACAAAACTCATTAGTGCTTTGATGGATTAGAGACACAATTACAGAAAATATACAACTTGAAAAAGATCATGTCGGACAATACGGCTTTGAATGCAAAAGTTTCAATAATGGAATAGACGGCTGTCAAATCCGAAAAGAAAATGTATCAGTTGGAGACTAAATGGTCTATTCTACATTACAGGGGGACAAGGGACAATGTATTAGTTATTCATACCCTGTGTCTCACTGTATTATATTTCCTGTTGTTTGATTGTTTTAACAGACTTTTTTTTTTCAAGACCATCCATCCATCCATCTTCAACCGCTTATCCGAAGTTGGGTCGCGGAGGTAGCAGCTCCAGCAGGGGCCCCCAAACTTCCCTTTAGAAAACCTCCCTAGGGAGGCGATCAAGTGGCATCCTTACAAGATGCCCGAACCACCTCAACTGGCTCCTTTCGACGCAAAGGACTGAGCTTCTCACCTTGTCCCTAAGGGAGATGCCAGCCACCCTCCTGAGAAAACTCATCTCGGCCGCTTGCATCCGCGATCTCGTTCTTTCGGTCATGACCCACCCTTCATGGTCATAGGTGAGAGTAGGGACAAAGATTGACAGATAGATCGAGAGCTTTGCCTTCTGGCTCAGCTCTCTTTTCGTCACAACGGTGCGGTAAAGAGAGCGCAAGACCCCGAGATACTTGAACTCCTTCACTTGGGCTAAGGACTCATCCCCTACTCGGAGTAGGCAATCCACCGGTTTCCTGCTGAGAACCATGGCCTCAGATTTAGAGGTGCTTACCCTCATCCCAGCCGCTTCACCCTCGGCTGCAAACCGATCCAGTGAGTGCTGAAGGGGTCACAGATCGATGATGCCATCAGGACCACATCATCTGCAAAAAATGTAGAGGAGAGTGCTACGACAGTGTGTCAAATGTTTCTGGTATTCTAACAGGTCTACAGGTTTGTGTGCAGGAACAGGAGCCCTGAGCACATTGCACCGCACATGTCCCGAATTTGGTTGTGCATGATGTCCCCCAAAATGTTCCCACATGTCACAACCTCGTGGAACTTATTCGTGACATGACAACACTGATCAGAAATTCGCCAAAGCGACTCACCTGGTTCCAAGAATTTAAAGGCAAAGAAGTACAGTCTTTGAGACCTCTGTGCCTGAAGCGCTGGACCGTTAAAATGGCCTTGATACAATCCATTGCTTCCAATTACAGTGCGCTAATGTAATTTCTCGAGGACCTGTGTTTAAACAACAAAGGTGACCCAGGAGGTAAAGCCAATGGCCTGCTTTTGCACCGGCGGAGATTTAGCACTTTTTTCTTGTTGAAACTCATGCTGAAATTCTTCTGCATGGAAACAGTCAATGCTGCACTCCAAAAGAGCCAGTTGCACCTACATTAAGCTAGACAGATGGTTGACACGCTCAGAGAAGACATAACGTGTCTTTGTGAAGGATTCCAATAATTTTGGGAAAACACTGCCGCAGCAGCACATGACCTGAACTTGGAGACAACTGTGCCAGACCAAGAAAAATACCCCACCAACTGGAAGATGGAGGTGTACTGCCACACAGCTTTCAAACACCAGAAGCAATGTACCGATAGCAATACTTTGAGATTATGGATACAACATCAACATCCCTGGATTGCTGATTTAGTCCTTCTGCATTCAAACACATGCAAGATGTTGAGGATTTTGTGACTGGAAAAGGTGACTACAAAAGCATCGTGCAGTTCCATGGGGATTATTTGGATGAAGTCAGGCTGACACTGCATTGTGATATGTGCATGGACGTAGCGAAACGAAGACGAGTTTGCTTCGCTACGTTTGAAGATGTAGTGGACTTCCGGAAAGGGGACTTGAGAACCATGTTGGACCTCATTCTGGAACATTTTCTTAAGTGTTTTCTTAAATATCTTCTTATGAACTTTGTAAGAACAAATCTAAGAAACAGCCCCGTTGGATTCATGAACGCATGGAAATGTGTTCTTAACCCTCTAAACTGATTCTTAAATTGAATCTGAATTTGCAGACATAAACGCCCAGCCAGCTCCTTATGAGGGCATGCAAACATAGGACTGTGTGCACACAGAAGGTTTTATTTGTCACATGTAGTGTCATACCAGTAAGATGAGCAGTGGAATGTTTCTCCACTGGCTCTTACAATGTGCACATTAACCCCTTAAGCCCGATGGACCCGCCCGCGGGCCATCCGTCTTGATCGTGATAGTTATTGGTGAACATAATAATTTAACAGGGATCTAATGCTTACCAAAACAAACCTCCTAAGTGTATTTGGTCAAAGCAATGTCTGATAGGCAATAATAAAAATGTTTGACTGCCAAAATAAAAGCTCTTTGAATGGAAGAGGCAGTAGCATTTCAATGCATCTGGGAAAATTATCCACTCACTCAATGCCACCGTGTCAGGTATCATATGAAACTAGACACTCTACCCTTTCAAATGATAGCAAGCAATTGTGGCACACTCGGGGGAAAAGTGAGTGTCCACCGGGCCGGAGATAACAAAGATAATGTCCACAACCAGGAATACAGGAAACAAGGGATTTATTACCGCTTCTGGGGCGCAACAGCTTATTCTCACACAGAGTCCGGGGGTTAAGGCAGGAGAGTGGTCGTTAGACGAGCAGGGGTCGGTAGCCAGGCGGGTTGTCAGACGGTCAGGGATCAGGCACACAGCAGGTCTCTCGGTCCGGTCGGTCATACACAGCCTAGGCTTTCCTCGATCTCCCTCACTTTCTCTCCCACACTTCCTCCAACTTTCCCCCATGGGTCACACACCCCTCTCTCCCTTTCTCTCCCTCTATTTAAGACTGCCGCTCTCTTC
>OMOT01048424.1:3886-14817 GCA_900312575.1 Acanthochaenus luetkenii
GTAATCCCTTAAATCAAACAGTCAAAGCTAATGTAGTCACTTGCCAACCTGCACCTCCAACATATTGCCACAGGGGGCACTGTTCCGCTTAGTTCATTTTCTGTTTTTCATAAACCTTGAACATGAATTGGTTCAGTGTTTGTGAACATTTTATGAGAAGGCAGAATGTTTTCAGAAACAATTGAAATACACGAAGCATACACGGATAGTGAAAAAAAAAATGAAATAATGAATAAAAATACAAAATCAATGGTTGACCCGTTGACCTGTTATATTTGTTCACGGTCGATTACTCCAATGTTCAACCCGTCTGCCACTTGGTCCTTACATGGTATTTAATTGGCAAGACCATAACACAAACAACGCGCATGATCAACCCTGCCTTTCATGATAACAGGAAAAGCATTCATTGGAAAACAAAAATGAGATGTTGCAAAACACAGACGTATTTTCCTTCACACAACGGAGAGCTTGCAGCAGCACCACGTAAGGCCCGGAGTGTTGTCAACTGAGCGTTTTTCATTCGTATAAAGTGCCTGAAATGCACCACGTTACCTTACAGTTTGTATCTAATCAGGACACGTGCAAGATCTAGTACAAGTTGGCGAGTCCTCCGTAGTCTGCTCCAGCCGCTACCCTGTTGGGTAACTGCGAAGAAAAATGACTGTCCGACCATAGTTTGGTACTGCAGAGCTGACAGTTGGCTCTGCTAACTTGACTTGTTTTGTTTGTCGTCGTTTGTTTCTTTTTGGTTTGGTTGTGTCGGCAGAAAGCGAAAGCTGGTGGAACGCAGGGTAAGGCGCAGCAGCGTCTGGGTTTGCTTTACTCGCGTTTCCATGGTTCCTCCTCAACAAGAGAGAACCCTGCAGCCGTGCCATTTTTGCCCATGGTGACCTGCAAGCAATTATCAAGGACATCTAACTATGGGGCCAAGGCACCGTCATATGCAAACCGTCAAAGGTTGGGAGCAGAGAAACCAGTGCTTCATTACATTCAGGCCATTGACCTCGGGGCTGAATTTACTGTGTGGATCCCCAACGTTGGTTTCCAAATAGAAAAACATGTCCTCTCTCTGAATATGATACATTGAGACAGTGATGCCGTTTTGTCAGTGACAGTAGCATTCAAAACAGGGATGCTTATGGTTTTTCTGAGTTGGCCATGTATTTTATGGATTCTCTGCCCAACCGAATTACAATACTCATCAGTTCATCAAAATGATCAGAATGCAACTTTAGTATCAGACAAAAAGTTGCATCATACAGGCAATGTAATGTATACAAATATTATGATTAAAATAAAATATAATGCTCCAAAAATAATCACTTTCTTGCTGTAGGCCTACTCTGTTTCGAGAGCTAGCTACAATACGGACAGCAAATAAGGATTTGAGATAGGCATTTCATGAATTTATGTCATTTTGGACGAGACATGGTGAAAGAGCAGTCTTTATGTATACCACTGACAACAAAAAAGTATTTTTGTAAATGTTAAACTGTAATTTGGTCAGGGCTGCCACAAATACATGTCCAATTAAGAAAAAACGGGAAAACACACACTTCCTTAGAAAATAAATTAAGACAAACCAAAACAAAATACAAATATGATCTGATACAAGACAAAGCTCAGGAAAGGTTGATGCTTTAGAAAAATATATATAAACACCTTAGGCAGTTCATAAGGATTTCATGTGAGAAAAACAGCTTTCTTAAGGATGATATCAAAAGCAAAAGTACATAAGAACATAAATGGGAGAATTGTTTTGGGAAATTTTGATTACGTATACACTGGTATCACAAAAACTGCTTTTTCCATATAGTTAACAGGTGAATCCTTTTCACCTTTTCAAATATTAAATGTTCTATTCACAAACACACACGTATGTCAGCATGCGAGATCGCACGAAAAGAAGGACAAACACAGACAAGAAAAGAAAAGAAAGACAAACACAGACAAACAGCTGGGGGAGGATTCTCTACATACAAGTCTCTATATCCGTTAATGTGAAATGTACCTTGCAGTCGTCTATCAAGATTGAATTGTGGTGAGTCGAATATACATTCTGGTTGGTGTTATTTTCAAAGAAGGATTGTGTCTTTGCCATCTCAAATTCCTCGACCCGGGTCTGCTGGGCATCGAAGGTGTCCAGCTCGTCTTTGGACAGGTGGTACACGATGCCGGCTCCATAGGAGTCCCCAACCACGTTGACCGAGGTGCGGAACCGATCCCTGCATGTTGGAGGGCAATGTGAGGAGAAAGATGAAGAAAAACACATTTAGCAAAAGAAAGGAGAAAGGAGATCAATCAACGTCTTTTTCAACACATTGATTGGTCGCTCTGTCTCGTTCTGACGTGGGTAAAAAGATGTGAATGAAAGCGAGGCACCGGTGAACATGTCGTTCCCCGCGTCTGGGTCAATCGGTAACAAATATGTCACCTTGTTTTGACCTGTAATGGTAGTTCCTGCTTGGGCTGATGCATCAGAATGGTCAGAATCAACTGGTGTGATGGTAAGTGGTGGGAAATAGGTTATATAAGTTAAAAGTGGCCTGAGTTATGCTTTAAAGCGAAAAATTGAAATGTAAAAAAAGGTAGAATTCTGATAAACACACTATGTACATCATATATATTCTCATTAATTTCAATGAATGTGACAGCAAACAATAAAGCAAATAAAGCTTTAAAGTGGCGATCAGCAAGATCTGTATTTTTTATTCATTTTGGCGCCATCTTGAGTTTTTGCACTGCACTACCCAGAGATCACTTGTGAGTCAGCGCGTCCAGTACTGTGACATCTTTCCCCTTGGATTTGTAGATGACGTTTTCTGTAGGTGTCTGTTCAGCCACGGCGGCTATCGCTGCTCATGCTAGCCTCCCAGTTCTTCTTCTATTGCTGCTGCCGGAAACGTGGAACGCATCACTTCCTGCGAGCCAGAGGAGTTTTCCTGGGAAAGACCCACCTGACACCGGGTCAAAGTCTTCGTGAACTGGGTATACGTTGAATCACTATTGTGTTGTATCAAATTAGCGATAAATAGTAGCAACATTTACATGTATTTGTTTGTTATTACTTGAATTAGAATGAATATCACTGTTACAAACAATAGGCCTAGTGACGCGCTTCTTGATTTGGTGCAGCTTGGTTGTCGTAATTCATTTGGCAATGATGTTACTTAAGAGGAAATGTGATATGGGTTACTTTTGAAATGTGATGACACACAACCAACATCATCTGTTTTGATCACAGGTATAGTGGACGTTTTACTCACAGCAGCCAGTCGACAGCGACCAAGAGACTGATATCCTGTGTGGGAAGCCCCACCGCCGTCAGGATCAGAAGCATGGTCACCAGTCCAGCACTGGGGATACTGGCTGCTCCAACACTGGCCAGGGTGGCCGTCATACTGAAAATGAGACGAAGACGTTCAAACATCAACTTGAGGCGGTAAGCGTCCAACATATCCATGTTTCTAATTAAAAATAAAAAATGAAAAATAACCAGGAAAAAATGCATTGCTCTTTATATTCTATGGATTGTGAGAAATTATAGCAATTTTAATGTTGATATGTACATTTAAGCATCAGCAATGATAGTGTATCTACTTAAAAACATCGATTTATTTAACAGAATAAATAAATAGAAACATAAAGGGCTATTTAATCCTTGCGCACGCTCAGGTAGACTTGACACCGGGATATCAATCCTGGTACGGGACGTTCGGTAGATTTATTGCCAAACGTTTGCCGTTCAATGTATTGTCATTGGCTCTTATAGCGTGGACTCTCACCTTACAGTAACAATCTGGCCCCAGTCGAGCTCAATGCCGTTCATCTGCGCTATGAAGATGGCTGCCACAGCCTCGTAAAGCGCTGTGCCGTCCATGTTGATGGTGGCACCCACTGGGAGAACAAAACGTGTTACTCTCTTGTCGATGCCCAAGTTATCTTCTAAGCATCGGAATGTGACCGGCAAGGTCCCGGCACTGGGATGAAAAACGAGAACAAATGCTTTAGTATATTGGAAAACAATACGCAATGGAATTCATTCAAAGTTTGCTAACTCTCTATCCAATTCGTTTCGTTTATTACGTTTATTTGTCAGGGACAAACTGAAGACATCAGTCGCCCAGACAGGAGCAAACAGATGCATGTACCGGATCCAGCCGAAGCTAATTTCCATCTGTAGTCCCTGTTCAGCACTAAACTCTTAGCAGACATTAAGAGCTCCAATAAAGACCGGATCTGTCTGGATCACACTCAACGAGGTTCATTCAATAGTTTAGAAACGTAATTCTACAATTCTACGGGTCTAACCGAAATGAATTAATACCGAGCTACGTTAATGTATCGCTTTGTCAACGTGTTAAAGAAGATGAATGGAACTTCACTACAGGAACAGAATGCAAACAATTCTATGCTGTTTTTTAAATTCACTTCACGGTGGGAAATCAGAGAAAACGAAAGTGGCTGTGACGCGACGGTCGTTTTGTTGGTTTGGTCTGGTGATTGAAAAGTAGAGTAAGGAAAATGTGAAACAAAGTAAGAAAGTCATAGTTGCCGGTTGAAATAAGAGTCACTGTCCATTGTTATTTGTCATATGGCTGTGTACCAAAGGGGAATTGGGCAGTTCACAAAAACGAGGCAGCACACGGCAGCCAGACTGTGGTCTCCAGGAATAGAGAGTGAAGGCTAGACAACAACGGTGAATATGGGAGAAATCTACCTGGACGCTGTTCCAAGTGCTGTGACCCAAGCCTGGAAAATCCCCATGAAGAACGTGAAGGGGTTCTCCCTGACTATGATAAAATATATCAACGGAAGAAAGATGCCTCCGTGGATGACGAGGCCCACTATCACAGTCACCATGTACATCCCCAGTTGTCTTGCAACCACCTCCAGGTCAGCAATGGAGATGATCTTTCCACAGATGAGGCAGGCGATACCAACAGGCGAGTACCTGCAGATGGATACAAGGTTCACTGTAGAACATGCTGAGAAGTGCTTAAAGCATCATTAAAGTCTGGCAGAGGTTTGGGTTGTGCAGTTACCTCGCCATGACGTAACTCCAAATATTGGCGAGATATCTTCAATAGTTAGAACTTGATAATCCAAAATAGTGTCGATTTCTCTCCCCACACACACACATGGCACGGAGACGCGGGTCTCAAAGTTACACTTTTAGCTCACAAACGAAGAACAAAGCGGATTCTGCCAATTATGAAATAACAAAACCTGGTTCAGCTTTTTGGGGAAATAAGAATGTGAACTTTGTGTTGATTTTACTTTTTGAATGAGGAAGAAGATCTGGTAGGTAGCTTCCGAGACCGAATCACGGTGAGGGGATGAAGAAAATAGTACCTTTACCAATCATTGTAAGCACATGAAAAGAAATGTTGAACTGGGTTTTGTTATTTCAAACATTGGCAGAATCTTGTTCGTTTGTGATCTAGAAGTCTGACTCTGAGTTTTTCCGAGCCACGTGTGTGAATGGGGAGATAAATCAACACGACTTTGGATGATCAAGTTTTAATCTCCGGAGCAACTATTGACGTTATCTCGCCAATATTTGGAGTTACATCATGGCAAGGTAACTACACAACCCAAACCTCTACCACACGTTAATGATGCTTTAAGGTTAGTATGTGTTGGAACACATTGTATTGTTCACAATATGTCACGTCGGTTGATAATTTTTATACAATATACTGTATATAATGTGTTCACCTGGATTGAGAGAAAAACTTGAAGATGGTTATTTTGCCGCGGGATGTTGTGCATGGATATCATTCTCAGAGAAGACGAAGGGCCAAACAAACGGGGGAATGATTTGGCAAGTTAGCTGAATGTGGAGCGATATTGACACTTACCACATAATTGCGCCAACCAGCTTCATAACAATCTCATTCAGGACATTGAAAAACTCCAACATCAGCTTGGCCTTCTCTCCCATTTTCCCCATGATAATTCCAAAAGCAACAAAAAATCCAATCAAACCTGTAAAAAAGAAAAAGAAGAAGAAGAGCGTCCGGTATAAAATAAGTAACCAAGAAGTAAAGACGTTTCATCAATGTGTATTACAGTGTGATTCCTAGCATGTCTGGCAATAGTCGTTGCAATAAAATCGTTTTTATTCTTATTATTTTCAAATGCTAATACTGTCAAACAGCACACTTGTTGGAATAATCTGTCGTGTACATGAAAGTACAAAATGAAAGCCATATATGAGGTATAACACATTATTCTGCAGGTGCTGATAATACTAGGAAAGCCGACTGACAGGTTGAAACCGCTTAGCAGATAACAACGGCAAAATGGGTTTTTAATATGTCACTTTTCTTCTACGGCTGCCATTTCCTTTTCAGTTGCACAGTATGAGAACTGTTTTCAAACTTTTCACCAACCAAGGACGTTCATTCCACTCTTGAACTGAAGCGACCTCTTGACTGTGAACTGGGGAGGTGCTTTGGTCCTGTTAGTGGGCACCGGTACTTTGGTAGTTACTGTCTGGATCTGGAAAAGGACAACAACAAACAACAACAACAACAACAGAGCTAGTAATGGACACATCAGAACGTATGAGGTGGTTGGGGACATTCGACAAGACTCCCACCTGTTGGAAGCAGGCCTGCACCAAGTTCTCTGGGAAGAGATTGCGGATGAGATCAAAGAAAGCATCCACGCTGGAGACCTCGTCGTTCTTCTTCCCCTGTCCTAGATTGGCCTTCAGCTTGGGGTTCCCTGGGTGGATGAGCAGCACCAGGATCACTCCCAGGATGGCGGCGATCACCGTCGTCGTCATGTAGTACACCATGGCCCTGGTGCCTAAGCGACCGCTGGATTTGGCATCCAAACCCGCTAGTCCTGTTGGCACGGTACGTTTTGTAGTTTAATCAATCGAGGGTCAAATATCAAAGATATATCTTAAGATATACGGTATATTGCACATACAGTACAATTAAAGGGGTCCTATTAAACAATTTAACATTTCCTCTATTTATATAGTACATATGCTGTGAAAGGCATATAGACAATGTTAAAATGTGTTTGAGTTGATACATTTAAAGTTATAGTATGTTCAAAGATCTATTCTTTTTTCCTGCCAACGCATCACAACTGGACTTGGTCCCGATTGGCTCCCCTCACTAAACAATTACTAAAATCCTTCCAATCAGGCCAGTTTGCAGCATTTGAACTGACGTATCCCTGGAAAGCGTCCAATCAGCAGGTCCAATCAACACAATTTGAATTAGATTAGTCGGCCAATCAGGGTCCAGTATCGTGCCTCTTCTGCATGTGAGGACTTAGTCTTCAAATGACTAAACTAACTAAACTACATTTATTCACAAAATATCATTAAGAACATATTCTTATCCGGTGTCATTGTATATTTGAAAACAAAATCATGAATAAAAAGTATGATATGGAACCTTTAAGAGCCTGGTTGCATCAGGCACACAACCAAATTGCACATTTTAAATATGGAAGCACGCAAAAGGCAGAGGTCACTCGTAATTTTTTTCATGATCACTTTCTTTGGACACTAAACATTAAACAGGTGAAAACGACACATGCCAGTTACATGCCAGTTACATGCCAGTTACATGCCAGTTACATGCCAGTTACATGCCAGTTACATGCCAGTTACATGCTTGACAGCTGTGAGCATCTTGGCAAATCATGTGGGAGTGTAAGTGCTTTATCATGACAGTCGTGGATACGGACAACACTTGAACTTTGAAACCAGCGTAGGAACGGGGCGACGCGGCGACAGCCTTCGGCCTAGTCTCACATTAAACGTGAGATCAAACTTCACTCCTCCCTTCCTCCCGATGCGTTCATGTTTCAAACACAACCCGGCCCCCAACGCCGCACCGAATGACGCCAACCTCATTAGTTCGCATGACAGGGATCGGTAAATCAAGCACAGTGTTGGCAACAGCTGCATCTGTTCTCTTGTGTGTGCGCGCGGTAATAGTTTGCGCCCTTCTTAGTGGAGCTAAGGCTGAGCCGATTCTTCATACGATGGGAAGTCATCTCCCAGGGAAGAGACAACGACCCGGTGCAGAATCCCTTGTTACACCTCACCCACCTGTGACCAGACTGGAAACAACGAGGGGCAGAATAAGCATCTTCAGCATCCTCATTAGGATCTCCCCTGGGAAGCTGATGATCATAATAACATCGGGAGGGAGAGGTGATATATGCCGCAGCAGCATTCCAGCGATGGAGCCCAGGCACACACCTGACCCGGCAAGGGAAAGGACAACAGCACCAAGTCATATCAAACTCAAAGAGACTCCACAGCACGAGCATGAGCACGTCTATCACTTCATCAGTCTTGGAATACAAATATAAATACCCGTGTGACACTACAGATGCATTCAATCTATGGACAAATTGAAATGAATTATTTAAAGCCCCACCTTTTTTCATATCCCAAATACAGGGGTACAGGGACCCCACAGAGTTTAATATGCAATTACAACAGAATCCACCCTCACTCACGTAGAAGCCACGTGACACGTTTTCTCTTTTACAGCAGCTGATCGACGTAAGAAACTGCGGTTTTCAATATTTTAAATGACGTGTAGTGAAATGATCCGATCCCAAAGTAGCGGGACCTGCAACTTACCGAGGATGGTGAGAGTCAGAACCATGTTCTTCATGATTTTATCACACACTCCCCCGCATGGAGCCTCAGGAGGGTCGACTATGGGCTCCAAATGGCTTTCATGCATCCTGACCTCCACTTGCTTCTGCATTCTGTCGCCACTGAAAGAAGGAAGGAAGGAAGACAAGGGGGGGATTTATTGTTGACAAGCGGCGGTAAGTTGTATTGGACTTCCACACTATATAAGATCAATTCAGGTTGAGAGAAGAGAGTCCGAGTTTAGGTATTAAGTATTAAATCTTGTATTTTTTAAAAGATCTAAACATCTCTACCTTATTTGAAAGTACGCATCGGAGAGAAGCAGGAAAGTTGGGACAGAGGAAGGGTAACATGCAACAAAGGGTGGTGAACTAGATCCAAACCCTCATAGTTGCAAACTCATAGAACACACAAATAAATGTACAAACTGATCCACTAACAGCACTGAGGACTGCGTCTTTTAAATGTGCAAAATAACACTTATCCAGTTAGTGCTTTTGGATCAATTAATATGCAAGATGGGACGTTTACACGCTACTTTGCACAATACTGGGAGGAGAGAATATAAATAGATGAATGCAGCACACTGTGATCTATCAAACCTCAACGCAATTTAGTTGATGGAGACTGCGTCTGTATTGAAATGTTTTCCGGATGGCTTTTCAAAATGAGACAATGACTGACAATCAGAAATGATTGACAAAGAACCAACAAAACAAACGGTTAACAATCTGCATTGTCTATTTTAAAATCATTATTCCAGTTTTGCCTGCTAAACTTGAACCAATAGAGCAGCGCGTGTTGTTGATATTCTCCCCTCTGGTGCTGCTGCTTTTGTTGGATATCTAAGCATAATAATACGACGTCACTTGGGATGAACCATCTCTGTTTGGAATCAGAAACTTCAGCTACAAAACCCGTGCATTCATGGTAGTGAATTTGTGTTTTCACGAGTATATATGTATATATATATATACATGTATGTGTTTGAGGTCTGTGGTCCGTGACTTGTGACTTGTGTGGTCTGAGGATTTCACACTCTGTAATCTTGCTGCTTAGAAGTTCTGGACCTTGATTTCAGGTCATCCATCCTCCTCCATCCTCCTCTCACTGAAGCAACAAGTATCTCAGGTTTGTTGTGGTCTGGCTTAAAGCCTCTTTGACTTAAAGATCAGCTGTGCACCCTTTAAATCCTCCGCAGAGCACAGACGTGCACAGTTATGTAACTTTGAATGCCCCGTGTCCTGTGCACTGTCACTTTGTCCCAGATCAAGCGTTCGAGCCGACCTTTATGACCCGACTAGCCGCCATATTATTTCTTACATCTACACAACAAAATAAGAAGCGCCAAATTGACTCTCCACAAAGATCGTGGGATGAGTGAAAAGCTTCTTCAACAATACTGCGTTTACCTTTCCAGAAGACAATTCACTGTTGGACGTTGAGACCAAAGTTTTAATCATAGGTGGCATTTGAGGACAGAGGGAAACCGAATGTGCTTTCCTTCTTCCGTTCTTCAAAAACATTATTTGATGACTTATTGTTTCAATTCCCTTCAACATAAGACACGTAAGGACGTAGTTAGAGGTTGGGAATAGACCTGCCTGCCTGATACGTCGTGCTCTAGCACTAATGAGACGTAAGCCTTTTAAAGAGGATACAATTAGCACCTCAAGCACACAAGCGATTGAGTTACGCAACAGCAAAGGGGCTTCCCGTGAAAAGTCAAGGTGTCACCGCCGCACGCCAAACATCTATTACGCATTTATAGACGGAGGATTACGCAGTTGATTCCCAAGCTTCAGTGTTCAGATCAGGTTTTTACACAACGAAATACTCCAAGACCTCTGAAACAAATCATTCAATGCTAGAAAACAATAAGTAATGGGAAAGCTTGAGCATTATTTTGTTGCATAGGTGGTTTGATTCCTAACAAAAGAAATGTGTGAGGCGAAAGATGCATTTCCTGTTCCAAGCTGATGATGCTGAACAGGATGAAGTGTACATGTACGCTGTTCCCAAAGAGGAAGGACAACAACGTTCCTCCACTAATGCATCACTAACACGGCATCAGAAATGATTGAGTTTAGTTTAGCCTTACTACGTTCTGAACGTTCAGCAGAACTATCACTGCACCATTGATGCACCTTTCATCCTCCCACACTAAGAGCAGGGAAAGCTGGAGCTGTTGCACTTTGGTCTGGTACCAGCTGACCAAACATACAAACCACTGTCACATTACGACGAGCTACTGGAGTATTGTAACACTGCTTACCGGAGG
>OMOT01048424.1:14862-27724 GCA_900312575.1 Acanthochaenus luetkenii
ATCTACACAGCCATGGGCTTCAGGGAAAAGATTAACAAAATCATGACTCGTCCATTTGTAAATCCAGTCAGAATCCCCCCAAAAAGTAGTTTTATCCCCTTAGAAGAGGCTCTGAAAAGAAAATCTGCAGAACAGAAGAGAAGAGGCTCTTCCTCAGCATCCGATGTGTGCAAACCCCAAACTGGAATACGATGAACGGTATCCACAACCACAGACGCCTGCTCATTCAACTACAGGTAAATGTGAACTGACAAACCGGCAGGTCTGTGCTGCAGGCTCCCAGAGGAGAAGGGTGGAGTCGACCTGCTAAGCTTAGTTGTAAGCGGGGAGAGAAAATCCGTGTTTCTCTTCGTCTAATCCTTCTAAACATGATGATTTTAGATGCACAGACAGATCAAGACTCGGAAGGTCCCGAATGAGTAAAAAAGCAAGTCTGGAGATCCCAGAATGATGTCAATTCATGAATTAACCCGACTGAGGAAGTGGAACTGCAGGAATTCACCGTGCATTGTGTTTGTGTGTTGTGCTCGGGTTCATTTGCTTCATTAACATGTGAGCCGGATACGTTCACAAAAAATAATAACTCGCAAACTAAGTAGAAAGCAATTGCAAGGAGAACAAATGGAATGTAGCTTGTTTCCTCAACAGTTTGTTGAGTTAGATCGTCACATAATTCACCCAAACATCAAATATAGCTGATATTCGGCCAGAATGTGTCACTTCTGATACATGTGAACGGAGGCTACAGCATGCAAGTGACTTCTGTCTATCCCCTTCCTTATCTCGGTCCAAGAGTCCGTGAGATTTAGATGACTTGAGATTTGACTGGCAGCGAATAAAATGCAAAGCATAGAAACGATCAACTTTCCACAATTTTCTAAATGACATGTCTGTTGTACGCCCATATGCCCTTGAACGCAGGATTGGGGCCATTGATGAATTGAATTGATTATGCATGGTCAATTCCAATTCAATTCCTGGAGTTGGAATTGGAATTGCACCCAGCTCTAAGGAAACATAATGGGAATTGAATTGGAATGACAGGAAACGCAATTGAATTCCATGAAATTTCACTTCTAAGAGACGTTTTCTTGTCTTACTAAACACGATGAATCAAACATCATGGATCAAAAATACAATTCAATCATAATGTATGTATTATGATGACATGTTATGCACCTGAAAGACTCTTTTATGATATTCAGTATTGATAATATCTCAGATATGTGGTAAGAAAAAAATTCACAGAATGCCATTGAATTAAATTCAACTTCCTGAAATTCCAATTCAATTCAAAGTCTGTTTCCTGTAGGTTTTTTTCCATTTCCAATTGAGTTAATTCATGAACTGACCCCAGCCCCGCTCGCGTGACAGTGAGGTCATTCGTATGCTGCATCTCCTGGCAGCCGGTATCTCGTTACGGACCCCGATTCATACAGCAGAGATGCCGAGCGTAGCAACAACAGGCGTGTTAGTCAGCCTTGATTTGAACAGATTGCAATGGCTAAACCGCGGTGATATTCAATCAAGCGAGTGGGTACGGTACGTTTAGTCTGTCATGGCAGCGTGGGCATGGTACTATGTAATCATTATGATGGTGTTGCCATGGTAGCATTTGGTCTCTTGTGATGGGCTGACCGTGGTTCAATATGGTCAAGATGGATCTATTTCTCAATTGTGATACAGTGGCCACGGTACTGTTGGGTCTCTCGTGTTGGGTCGTGATACCGTGCAGTCTGTTCTGATGGGGCTGTCTGATAGCGTTTAATCTCTATGATGTGTTAGCCACAGTACAATTTAGTCCTTATGATGAAAGTGGCCATTATGAAAGCTTGTACCACTTTTTCCCCCCCTATGATGGGAAAGTCATAGTATTGCTCAATCAGAATAAGAGGAGGGCTGAGTGCGCACTCCAGAAAAAAAGGGACTATTGGAACACAGTATTCCTGCTGTAAGAAGTGGGTCTATTTCCCCTGCGCCCATGTTACTAGGGGTCAGGGGTCGTGAGCGAGGGATACCTGATATCTGTTGCGTGTGCGTTACGCTTCCCTGAGTTGTTCCCAGTCCTTGGACGGGTAAAGCGAAACAATCTAAGGGCACATGGCACAAACCATTTGTCCCTTGCTCATGCGACGCCACACCTTGCTCCGCCTTTTCTCCCCGCCTCACCGAGCCAACCTCATGCTGCACCACCTGACGACACACACGCCACGCTTAGACAGCAGGTGTCTATAATTAACTGATCTGTTCTGAGCCGTCCTAATCCGGGCGCACATACACGCCGAGATGGATCAGACACACTTACTCACAAAACACGACTACAGCTGTGACATATTGGAGCGCGTTCCCGCAAGACACACGTTAGTTGGTTTCGTCCGTTTGTTAGCCAGGCTGCACATGCTTCCTACTGATCTTGAAGCTACTGCAGCCTCTCGGGTACAATAACATACATGTCACAAATGTCACGAGAGCAGCAGTCGTATATCGTACACAAAGCGAACACCACAGATCTCGGCCATAGAATCATACTGGCCACGCGGAAGAGAGTATTCCATGCTACCTCATTCACATCCACACCTATCTAGAGTATGTACATCCAAGTTTGAAAAGAATACAATTCCCAGCATGCACTACCCCGTGTTACATAACACAGGTACGCGGCTGCTTCACGTGTGCAAAGTCCCTTAATTGCGCTGAAGGAAGATTTAGTCTAAGGATACCACAACCCAGGGGGTCAGTCAGTGGTCACTCGGAGCCCCAAAACAATGAGGATTCACAGGGTTTTCCGAAGGTCCCGTGTGCCCAAGTGTCCAACTGACGACCCGGAACCTCAGCAGAGTCTCCGTCCCAACTGCAACAGATGAAGCCATAATATGTCGGTGGACTCGAGGCCTTTTTGAACCCAGTGATTTCAAAAGTAATTGTCCTCATATGCTACAGACATTTATAGCGTCATCTGTGCCCATTCGTACAATGAATAAAAGAGAATAATGTTCATGTTTGAGGGCGGTCCTCTTTCCAACTGGTCCAGCGAACAACCACCACTCTTCTCCAGCGTATCAAGACTCCAGACTAGTCACCAAGAAGCCCAAAGGAGTCGATTACTGTTGAAACCACTGAATTCAAAAAGGCCTCACTTGTCAAGAAACCGCTCAAATAGGTTCATTGCGCGTCCTGTGGTTAGAGTAGTGGGATTGAGATTTTCACATTTGAAAAAGTTCCCTTCAACTATAATCTGGCTACTACAATAGCAATAACAGGTTGCCGTTATATAATATACATTGATATGGAACAGCACAATTACCTTTAGAGTTGTATAACAATGTGCCTTGACAGAGGTGTGATTCAGAGAGAACAGGCTGGACCGTACCAAACCAGGATCCTATAGATGTTCATGATATTCACACAGATTTTTGCAGTTTCATATGCACTTGGATTAAGTTTGTTTTGATGTTGCAAATGTCATAAATATAAGACATTTAATAATGGATGTCAAAATAATTAGTAGGACCGACACGCCCCATCGTGATTCTGCTTGTAGCCGCTTCTCAAGCATAACCCATCTAGTCGATTTGACTTATATTATTATCACATTTGATTGATATTCCTTTGGGGTTTTCTGTTGCACCTCAACTGCTTTTGAGTGATCCAGCTCAGTTTGAGCTTAGTCTGGGGTTGGGGAGTTGGGTGAGTGAATTTCACAGCACCCCATATATATATTGTTTCATGCCAGAGTGTAGCTCTTCCTGTCCTGAGATGTACTGAGATGCTCAGCAGAGCATCTCCAATGAAAGTCATTCACCTTAGAGTCTACAGGCTTGATCGGCGAACCATTTACACAGGCGTACCGAGTTAGAGTGAGTTTATAACCAAGCGCTGCACCAACCATGTTATGCTCAGGTGTGCTTGGATCTGGGTCACCGTGCATCAACACCACTGGAAACAATTGATCACTTTCACACGTACTGTAAGTGAACCAGCAGCCATCCTCAACACGAGGCAGACGGACACTTCCTGCCTCGCCAACATACTGTATGACACAAGTGAAGATTTAGTCAGTCTGAAGGGAATATCTGGACCTTATCTGGATCATTTGTAACCGTCATTCATCCAAAAATGTCCTCGCATATTCATTGAAAGGTGCTCACCTGCCTTGTCTTCTTTCAATTTGTCGACTTTGTTACTTGGACGAAAATGGCAGTTTCCATTCAAATGTCCATCAAATGCAGAGCCAACATCTGCAGTGAATATGGTACCTTTGAATATATTAAAAGGAGTTGTGGGAGAGAAATCATGCAGGTGTTGTAGCAGGTTCCTACTCTTCCCCTGCTGTAAGACGTGGAAATCCGTGCACCTCCCCCTTGCAACCCAAACAGACACGCAGCACAGACACACAGCACACACACACACACACACACACACACACACACAGTCTTTCCTGCACTCACACATGCACAATGCGCACACATATACACACACGCGTTCTCTTATCTAAAGAGTAATAGATTAGCAGACGTTCACCCCCACTGTTTTCAGCATCATCCCATTTCTATTTTTGGGGTGTGCATTAGAATTCAAATCCAGCATTTTCTAGTCTTGACTTCTGCAATTTGCCAATTGTCATTTTTACATGATACATATAGAACCTGGGCTGCCATTCATCACCTGCTTCAGCCCGGTATTGGAGTGTGCGAGCTGCAGAGACTAACCGCTGTGCCGCTCATTGTTTAATTGTCCGGGCTTAAAAGGCGTCCTGAGCCACGCTGGGAAGAGCACAGAGGGTGTCTGCATCTCAGGAGTAACAGCTAAGTTTAGCAAATCCTCTCAGTGTGTTTGTCAACGACAGCACATGTTGGACAGTCTGCAGAGAAACTCACGAACGCATTACCTCACATGCAAACACACCGCACACACACACACACACACACACAGGTACATGTTTTCTGTAACAGGTGAACATGTACTTCCATGCACGTGCACTCGTGCAACGCTACGACATGTAAGACATTTCAGCGCGTTCTCAATGGACGACCCATTTGTATGTCAGAGCGATTTATATCAACCAAATAAAACAGTACTGTTGTGTCTTAGGTTGACATTTTAAATATATGCTCACAAACGATGAATATAAAAAGTCCCCGTGTCAAGTATACAAAGTGAACTGTTGCATACCTGCACATGCATGTGATTTACTTAGCAGGTAATGACTCATCCCCCTCCAGGCAGGTCAGAGGTCAGGGCCATCTACATGATGAGGTAGAGATTCGGTGACTTGCTCAAGGACACTTCAGCAGGGTGGATGCTTGCCAAGACAGGTCTTGAACTCTGGCCTCTTCAAACACAAGATCACCCTGCCACCTACATTTATTATGATCGTTGTTAGTCGTAGTACCAGTACATTTGAAAAATAAAAAATAAAATACAAAGTTCTTCCTTGCTTTTGTAGATGTTTAAAGGAAGATTGCCTTACAGAAGTGATCCAAACGCCATTCAGCTACGGTGCAATAGCATTGCACTTGAACACCACCTCTTGGTTCTTGAAGGTTCAATGTCTCACACAAAAGGAAACGTCTTTTCTGCACCTCACATGACAGTACAACATGTACACATATAACAGAGTCAACATGTGTGTCCGTCAAACAGTTCACGCATCATATGGCATTAATGACATACAAAGAAATGCCCTCTCCCTTAACAGATCCCACCATCTTTGAGACTAAGATCTGGTTCACATCAGATGCTGATCAAGATATCTACTTCATGTTTTCCTCTATCCAGTCTCGAAAGTTGGCTATCCGTGTCTGACCCGTGTACGTCTCCTGGTGGCAGTTCCTGTCCTCGTAGTTCAAACTCTCCAAACCCTGCAACTGCCAGACAACGCCGGAGGCTTGCCACGTCTCACGACTGGACAAAACGGCGCTTGTGGAGGAAGCCACGTACGGTACGGCTGTGACGCCTGGGATGACAGCAGGACAAGGGCTGTCAGGGCTGGAAGGTTTCCGAATGACACACAGTACATTGTCGCTAATCACTGTACGCGTTCCTCCTCGAGCAAATTCTCTTTCGCATTGAGCAACGTCACCCAACGCAACAAGTTCAGTCTGGCCTGAGCGGGTGTAGTGGCTCGGGCGCTCGCGGTCATGCGGTACCGTCCATCTCGCAGTATAGGCCTCCTGGGCTGTCAGCTCTCCGCCTTGCATTTTGGGTAGACACACTGGCAACACGCGCTCGCTGATCTTGGCCTTGTCCGTCAGCTTGAGCACAGCCAGGTCGGAGTCCAGTGCCGAGTCAAAATTGGGATGCACTAAAATATCTGAAACCTGGTGAGGCAGGAGGAGAGAAACACGAGTGTGAGTGAAAATGGACGTAACATGGAAGCCAGTGGCAGCCAAGCAGGCAAAATGGCAGATGGATACTAGAGAAAGCTTGATCTTATTTCAACTGAGGTGCCCAAGATCAATCGAGTAGCTCAGACATTTCTAATTTCAGTCAAACACGAAACGAAATGCCTCAGGATTTCTTCTAGCACCAATTACTAACACCTAACTCGAAATTGAGCAGGTTGGCGCCTTGCATGGCTGCCTCCGTCAACGGTATGATGATATGTAAGTCGCTTTGGATAAAAGCGTCTGCAAAATGCCGTAAAGTAATTAAACTAATTAAGGACACAAATATAAGATGTTTCATGGGTTTTCCCGCTGGGCTCTCACAGCCGAAGTAGTGTGTTTCTTGGTGGAAGGCGTTATACCCTGAGGTGTTGCAGGCTTTTCATCTGATCCTGCGATGTCTGCCGTTGTACGCCCATCACCACTTTCACACGGGCTGGGCTGAGCGGCTGCTGCGTGTCCTTCTCTACCACGCAGTGAGCCGCAAGCAGGACGCTGCGCTGGGTGACCAAAGCCCCGCTGCAGGCCAGGTACCAGAATCCGGACTCCTCTGGGGCCCCCTGCTGGCCGGAAACGCTCGAGACACGGGCCCTCTGGGTGTCGGCGCTGCGATCGGGAGGGGAGCGGATATAAATGGCCGCGTGCCATGGCCACCGAGTGTCTGTGAGATTGTGCGCACTGAAAGCGGCAAATCTGCCACAAACTGTGGGGAAAGTGGAAGAGCGGCAGTAAGGATGTGTCAAAAAGAGAGAACGTAAAACAAGGGGGTTAAAA
This sequence comes from Acanthochaenus luetkenii, assembly GCA_900312575.1. Classification (NCBI taxonomy): domain Eukaryota; kingdom Metazoa; phylum Chordata; class Actinopteri; order Beryciformes; family Stephanoberycidae; genus Acanthochaenus; species Acanthochaenus luetkenii. Next base: position 22,023 of record OMOT01048424.1, read on the forward strand.
CAGGACAACAACAACACTTTGGTGCAGATTTTCCCCTTAAAGTCACAATGAAATGGCATTTCGAGAACGTCTTGCTTCCTGAATTTGATGTATTTCCTGTTGAAACAGGATATTGGCACAGGGCACAACGCAGCATGTGATGTTTAATTGGTTGGAGTTTTTATGCACCACTTGCTTCTACTAGCATGAGGTATTAAAGATACACCGTTTTCCAGGAAGTAAATGTAATGGGGTTTTGATATAAAAATACAAGAAAATATGTAATTTTGTTAGCTTTTATTGTTAAATAAGGTATATAAGGAAAATTAGCTAACTAGGTGAAACATTTATTTTTCCTTTCATCGGGACTTTAAAAGCAACTCGGGCGAAATGGTCCTTCAAGCTTCAAGCTGGGCCGGAACAACCGCTGCCCTCACCTGGTGAACAGGAGACATGACGCCCACTCCACTTGCCAGTCTTCAGACAGGTGCGTCGGGAGCTACCACCGTGGCGGTAGAGCGGTGAGGCACACCTGTACTCGATGCTTGTGTGGAGTCTGTGAAAGCCACCAGGCAGCTCCTCCAAGGTGGCGTCTTCTCTTTCCGGCTGCTTATCCGGTACATGTGGGGTAAAACCGGGCGCTAACAAATCGTACGCCTTATACCTGGAGGAGAGGTGGAGTCTTCGGTCCGGACTCCCCCTGTGGCAAAGCGATAGTGTTTATATGGCTGAATGTGGGTATATCGTCACCAACTACTGATAAACTCTAACTAATAGTGATGTAAGCGAGTGGTTCTCGACTAAGTGCCATCGAGGCCCAAGAGTCTGCAGGCCTTCATTCCAACCAATGAGAGTCAAATAACACACGGTTTGCATTTTGAGCTACAATATCTCATATATATATATATGTACTTATTTTCTGTAAGAAATACAGTTTTAGAAGTACAACACATTGGTCTTTAGGCACAACTTACTTAAGTTGAGATTATTTTGGTCCCTTTCAGTCCTTTCTCGACGGCCTTACCAGCTAGTTCAGATTCAGGGAAATGAAATACTCTTCTCAATCTACGATCACACCATTAATTTTGTGCACGGTTGCCTAGATACAAGGGGTGTCTCATCGTCCCCCATTCACCCCTTCAGCGTTGAATTGGAATGAAAACTCTCTTGGGTCACAATGGCAAATGGTTGAGAACCACCGATCTAGTATATATTTATTTGTTCGAATTGCTTGGTAATTGATTCAGTGGACCAAAAAAACAACAACAACAACATGTAAATACGCACAATAAAATGTGTCGGTGGCTCACCTTGATGTCAGACGTGGCTTCAGGACCCTCTGTCGCACAAGCTCAGACACTTTGGGCTCTCGACAGGCTGTAGAGGCAAATCAGTCACGTGACTTATTAGTACATTCGAATCAGCTTCTGAGCTCCAGTCGTGTTACAGTAAAACAGATAATTGTGAGCGAAAGGGAAAGTCATTGAGGGAAATCCAGAGCTACACTATACATACAACGTATGAAGAGTTAATTATAATGAATAAATCCAAACCAGTGCTGATCCACATTTAGATCAGCAGTCTGGGTTACTTCACTGTTACTCATCATATCACTCAATTTCCCAAATCAGTCCTTTTTCCCCACATCTTGTCAAAACAGTTTTGTTTGTCTTGTACTTGATTCTGTTTCTGTTTGTCTTTTACTATTCTGTAATTTCCTCTGATTGACGTTCAGGTAGATCTAGTTGGCTAATTTTCTGTAAAGTCCTTTGAGACAGACATGCTTGTGATAAAGGGCAATATAAATGAACTTGAACTTGAACAGGAGTGTGAGTATTGAATTTTTGACCAAAACCCCACCATAAAATAAACCTTGTCGCCTAATAGTGTGCTGCCAGCCCTAATGTGTTTCTGAAAACAAGTACCTCTCACACACTTGGGTGGCCTGCTGCTCCAGGAGGCGCCGGGGAGGCAGGTGCTCTGCTGGTTTCCACTCAGGACGTAGGAGTGTTTACAGAAGAACTCCATCGTCTCGCCACCTCCAACCGTGTCACGAGCAGGTCTGTAGTAGCCATTAAGCACTTTGGGTGGACGGGCACAGCGGCCCCTGCTTGCTCGGCCTGTGTGTGTGTGTGTGTGTGTGTGTGTGAGAGAGAGAGAGGAGGAAGAGAAGAGAAGAGGTGGAAGGATAACAGAAAAGCACGTTTACAGTACAGCTACGCCCCATAAACGCCTTATTTGGCTGGTATGAGGACACCAAAAACCAAAAGCAGAAACCATCCGGTAGAAACAAGGAAAAGTACCTTTGGCACAAGTGGGCACCGTGCCACTCCAAGTGCCATTAGGCAGACAGGTCCTTTGCTGGGTGCCAATGAGAGTGTAAGGTGGGTGGCACAGATAGCGCACGGATACGAGCTCCTTCCCCGGCCCATAGCCTGGCAGGGTGAACCCGTTCACCGGCTTCTCTGCGGGCCCACAGACTTGACTCCTGTTAGCTGGAGCTGTGGGGAAATATTCTGGCTGTGATGGATTGAAAACGTACTGCAACTGATAAAAGGTCATGCAAGTTGACCGCTATATGACACGTGTTATTTTAGGCCGGTAGCTCAGGAGGTAGAGTTCCCCGCCCAGCAACCGAAAGGTTGAAGGTTCGAGTCCCCAAATTCGGCTCCTTGCATGGCTGCCCTCCGCCAACTGGGATTCTTGACCTCTGCATCGTATATATATACTGTATGTATTTATGTATGTATGTGTGTTTGTCTAAATTGTTAGAATACATAATCGAACATAATGTTTAATGAACTGTAGCAGTGACATTTAAACACAAACGTGCCGTTCACATTGTCAACACTTCTTACACCTGCCTGAACTCTCCTGAAACATAAGAACAAAGCCATCCAAATTGTTGTAGCCATCCGAGACAAACAGGATGTGCAGGACATTGCTGGAGCTTTTCACTGGAGGAGGCAGCTGATCCCCGCAGAACCGGCCAATCACAGGGGAGCTCAGACTGTCGCCGTCGCGCAGTTCGATGTAGTCATAGCGACAGTTGTGGTCAGGCTCCAGACTGAGCGCTGAAAACCTGCAACGCAACCAAACAGAAGGTTTTCTTGAAATGATTTTGTTCAAAGCAATATTATATATAGTATAGTGTTAGGTCAATGTAACTCATTTGGACACTGGGAAGTACAACAAGGCTGGTATCTGGGCTCCTTAATCTTTTTCATTTCCTCCGCTTTCCTCTCCAGGTGAAGGATCTGACCTCATGTTGGAAAGCAGTGAAAGGACCCACCGAAGCTCCATGCTGTGGCCCCGCTGCACTTGCACTCTCCATTCACATCGGGCATTGGTTGGGTAACTTTCCAGAGCCACGTGACCCTGGGCCCGTCGAACGACTCCTCCACACGCTAACCACAAGACAATTGTAGTTATTTGACATAGTACGTGCACACGCCTGTGAAAGATGTGCTCGTCGCAGTTAAATTTAATGCATTGAACGCCATTTTTGGCTGTTTCCAGTTAGGATCAGTAACGTGACGTGACATACTGTGCAAAAGGGTTAGAGGTCAGGTTTCCAGAACGAGTGAATGAAATAATCCTCGCACGTAATCGCTGGAGAATAATCACGATTGATCCAGCGTGTTGATTCGGCGTATAACTTGCTCAATGCATAACTCTTATTGTTATTACTTAATTACACAGCCTATTGAATTCCAATGTGCCGAGCAAAATGTGTTTGTTCCTCAAGCAAAGTCACTCATCCACGTTATACATATCGGAAGACCACATGCAAGTAGCACCTTCATAACCATAAGTTGCGCACTTCGTCATGCAGCAGTAGATTATTAGCCACCTCCAAAAAGAATCAGTTACCATTACGTATGATACATATTTGATCACGTCGGCTACGGTGCAACATCCACTTACATGATGAATATTTATAAGCCAAGACGCTTCATCATACAATAGCAACATGCGACTCACTTTTACAGTCGCCTCCACTCCAGCCGTGGCGACACTCTGTACAAAATGTCCCTTCGACGAAGAAGTCGTCATTGTCTTGCCATGTTCCATTGTGGCACATTTTGCAGTTCTCAAAGAGGCTGCAGCCTGGCAGGGAGAAGGGACGAGGTGAGGGCGAGCTGAGGGCAGATGTTCTATTGATCGTGTTAAAGATCGATAGCGATTCAACCTATAACCAGTAAAGCCAGAAATATACTGTATATACTATATACTGTATATATATATATAGCCAGGAAGCGTTTACACTTGCTGTGCTAAACACCCCGGTGTCTGGTAGGTTTTTCCCAGGAAACAAATCCTCTGGCGCACAGGAAGTGCAGTGCAGAAACACCATATCTGGGCATATCTGAGTTGAACGTGAGGGTGTACCTGGGTGGAAGATACAGGGGTCACACTGATCCAGAGCGTTGCGGCAGCAGGGCACGGTGTAGCCCACCCAGGAGCCTTGTGAGGGACACCTGCACCGGATCAGGTGGTACTCGCAGCACGGCCGACACATGCTGCTCCACGCAGAGCTCGGACAGGTTTCCTTCGCTGCTCCGGAATCTAAATAACGGACACTGGCATCAGACATCCACCTATTTCACTTTTGACTCACACACTGTTATCTTATTTGTTTCACAACTGTAGACCCCATGGTGTAAGAGTTAGCCTTTTAAACACTTATAGCACCATGTTGAGGCCAGTCGGGGTGAAGTGGTGAAGTGTTGGGTCCAGTTTTGTCCCACAGCCCCACTGCATGTGCCAGTTGTTGTTTCATGACCCTATCTTGAATGATATGTTGATGGACAAATAAATAAATAAAATGCACACATAGACATAATAAACATGACGCATCTCCACGTTAGCAGGAAGTAAGAACTGGCCACATACAGCAGTGCAAAGTGGATTCTGGGAGAAGCTCGCAAAGGGTCCCAGCAAATAAAAAAAACAGTTCATCATAATCTGATCACAGGCCTCATTCCACCCTCAGACAGTTAAGGGATTCTATGGTCACATGGTATGTGTCTAGTTGTCAGTCATCGGCATGGACGTCTTCGAGAGGCACATGCGCTGCTGCACACAGACATACTGTGGCAGCAGCGGCTCCACACTGAGGCAGAGTGCACAGCCTGTAGCAGGAGTGAGCGCACCATGACTCACCCTCACCGAATACCTGCGCAATTAGTAAGCGGCGTGAAACAACAACAGTTCAAGACACGGCAGCACTCTCAGGAAGAAGAGGCCGAGTGACGTGAAGATTCTCTCCGGTGCTATACGGGAACCAATGTTCAATCCGAAGTGTCATCAAGATGCTTTTTACTTACCGTGTGGCCACGCTGTCGCACAAAGGCAGAGGACCGGGAGGAGGTAGTACAGCTTGGGGTCCAGAGGAGGAGGCATCGGTTCCTTCCCTGGGAACATGTTGGCAGCCAGTAATGAACTAGCACAAGCACGGCGCAACCTGCAGATGTTCCCCGTGTCCGCTGGAAACGTGACGTGGCCGTGGACGGAGAATTCTCCTATCCTGGCACAACGGATAGAGAGAAAACGTTCGGCACTCCACACCAGCACAAGCCCAGTGTCTCTGCTGCTGGACCGGAGAGTCCAGAACGAGTGAGTAACAGAAGGGGGGGAAGTATTTATTGGAGGAGGACGTGGAAAGTGTATCTGGGGAAATATGCAGTCATGTCAAATGAAGAAAACAGCGACGGCTGGCG
>OMOT01048575.1:0-11780 GCA_900312575.1 Acanthochaenus luetkenii
TGTAAAGTAATAATGTTGGCTTTGTGAAAGGCTTTTTCACATGGGGGGGGGGCTTTTATCTCAGCAGATTAAGTCAGTTTATAAACAGACTGGAAAAACTGTTATAGATAGACAATATAGAAGAAAAACATTTTCAACGACATCTTGGGGGCTCAGTGGGCTGGGGCGCTTGCCACATGAAAAAAATACAGAAATAACCTGAATGTTGAAAACACGTCTAAAACACATTCTAATCCCGATACACGATGTTCAACATGTCATGTCAGATCAGCTCTTGCTGCAGGAGACCCAAGCAGCCACAGCTGACAATCTGGGAGACAGGGCCTCTGGTACTGGTGTGGCTCAGCGGAGGACATCACTGCACGCAAAGTAGGCATGCGCGCGCACACGCATGCACACACACGCACGCACGCACAGTCTGGTGGCAGACAACAGTCGCCCTGTCATCTTCGATTGCGGGCTGTTCATGTTTGGCCAATGACACCTCGCACACAGCTCAGTGGGCCCCGGCCCCCTGGTCTCCCACTGCCGCCATGAAGTGTCTGCCAAAGCATTTACTTCAGCTCTGCAGAACAAACACAGAAATCAGCCCAGTCTAAAAAGCGCGTAGTCCCGTCATTTTTCTAAATATATCCCTGTGCCATGGTCTTTCATTTGGCTTGTAACTGGCCGTATCTGAGCAGAACTGATAAAGGCCATGTTCCAGATGAGAGGTCACCTAAATATAAGCGTGCAGCTGAATATTGGAACTGAGAACATGAAACAGGCTAATATGTGCAAAGACGGGGGTTAAATACAGGTAGACTATATTGCTTTCACAGTGCTTCTGTGCATCAAATAAAGCTGTTGGCAGTAGTTATTCATTTTGAATTCAGATGATTTTCTTAGTCAATTTAGTATGATTAGGAATTTCTCTAGGGGCCCCATTTTCATATCAGGGAAGCCTGTACTAAGACTTCTGCATCCTTCTCACTAACAGCCCATACTGTACCAAGGTAGTCAGGTGTAAAAACATTTAACTTAAACCTAAATAGAAAAGACTTGATAAAAATGTAATGAATAAAAACATAACCTCAATCAATCAATCACGTTTATTAATATAGCCTTTTTATACAAGCATGTCTCAAAGGGCAAAATCATACATACGTACTATTTCATCATATACATACTACATATACATACTACATCACATAAACTACACTACATCAAATACATCTATGGGCAATTTAGAGTCTTCAGTTCTCCTGACCTGCATGTCTTTGGACTGTGGGAGGAAACCGGAGCACCTGGAGGAAACCCACGCTAACACGGGGAGAACATGCAAACTGCACACAGAAAGGACCGGGGCGGAGATTCGAACCCACGACCTTCTTGCTGTGAGGCGACAGTGCTACCCACTGAGCCACCGTGTCGCCCAAATCTAAGGCTGAAATGATATAGAAAAATCATTTTGAACCAAAATGGAGGACAAACTTTGGCTCTAGGCAACGCTAAGCTAGGCTAGCAGCCTCAGGGCTCACATGTGTTGGGCAGATGGCACCAAGTAGATGGCACATGAGATCAGGAAAAGCACCCAGTATCTCTCACACACACATGCCCTCCAGGAATGTCTGCACAAGGCCAAGGATCAGGGCAGGTAAGACCGCTGGCACACACGCTCTTGTAAGTGTGTGTGTGTATGTGTGTGTATACACACTTGTTGATGAAGAGCAGACCACCATTAAGATTGTGCTGACAACACCTCTATCACCAGTGTTTACTGTCTAACAACAAACCACCACATGAGGTTTTTATTGTCACACTACCAACTATGTTCCTTTTACTTGTAATTAATTCCATTCCACTATTCACACTGCATCCAATACATCCCAAGCATTATTTATAGTAAATTAATGTCCCATTGTTGGGATCATACGGTAATACACCCCACTATGACTAGTACTGCTGTTCAGTTCACAGGAACATACCAAAGTACATGAACATTTTGAAACACATTTTGGAGACCAGTCATCACTGGAGGCACCAGTAGGGATGGGTTTCGATTGAATCGATACCTTCTTTAAGGTAAAGCGCAAACAACGTTAAATACTTTTTTTTATTGCAAAGGTAAAGAAATGTAACAATATATTAACTCTTAATTGTTTAAATCATACTACAAATACAAAGCACTATTAACACATAAATACTGTACTTAACTAGCACATGTTACTAACACATGTTACTAACACATGCAAGTGTGGAGCAAATTGTAGAATTTTAACTTTCACTTTCATTTTCACAACGGGAAGCTCTGTGGGATTCTGGTCTACTGGTGCGTCGCCAAATGACAGATATGATGATTTAGATCAATTTCTATACATCGACCAACTTTTTATTTTGTCACGGCCGTGACAATATTGTGGCTGTGCGCTAAAGATGAGCCTATGTATGGGAAACACTGCTGGGATTCTTCTGTTGCCTGTAACTTCTGTTTTGGAACACCAGAGGGCGGGTATTTCATTCGGCAGCGCAGGCATTGTATTTTAAAGTGGCACCGAAATGAGGCACAGAAATCTGCGTTGCGATTTCATCAGGTAGGTACCGGTTGTATGGGAAACCATGCCATAGTGGCACTGGGTTTCGGCACCCAACCCTTGGTATGAGTGACACTAATTTATATTCTTTGTGATTGCAATGGAGTGCAATCCTATGGATCATTTTTTCAACAAGTGCTGTGTCGAGTTTTGCTGCACATGAATTCTGTATTAGGGTTCAAGAACCCAACACCAAATCATCAGCCTTTCATCCATAACTCCAGGCCATATCCTACAGATCTTTCCTTCATACATCACGGGCATAAGTGTGGAGAAGACCTTTGGCTGCTGATCTTTATCAATTGTTCTGGTCTATCTGGCAGAAACCTCCATGAGAGTGCAGATAACACAGCAGGAAATTCCCAGACAGATGTATAATGAACTTGGACTGGAGTCACCGCACATTATTGTGTGTGCTGTGTGTGTATCACAGAGACAAGATCCAGGAAACGGTTACAATTTCATAGGTAAGAGATTCCCTGTTCCGTCTCATCAGATTTACAATTCTTAATTACGCAGATAAGGTGTGTGTGTGTATGTGGGTGACAGTGTGGTAAAAGAAAGATGTGGAAGCCCCATGGAAGTATTGTATCTATTTGCAATTTAGAGATATGACGCAGTGTTTCCGCTAAATGCATGCAGCAGTGGCGCCCCACTTATAAAAAATCTTCATAGGAGCTGCTGTGGGGTTTCAGAATTTCATGAAATGTCGTGACATTCTGTCCTGGTGCCACTTAAGACACGACTCTGCTAGTACGATAAACTGTCCGATCCACTTAACTCAGAAGAACGATTGTCCGCTCTCTCTCCACTTTGAGGCTGAGCAACTAATAAGTGACAGGTCGTCAATCACCCGTGAAGTCATGGGGGTGGCAGTAGCTCAGGAGGTAGAGTTCCTGCCCAGCAACCGCAAGGTTGAAAGTTCGAGTCCAGCTCCTCCCGGAGACAAAAATATGTCGTAGTGTCCCTGAGCAAGACACCTAACCCTGAATTTTCCCGTTGAGCAGGTTGGTACCTTGCATGGCTGCCTCCGCCAACGGTATGACATGTAAGTCGCTTTGGATAAAAGCGTCTCCTAAATGCTGTAATGTACCTAATGTAATGTATTGAACAGGTGCGAGACCGCAGCATTTTCTCCTCAGTTACAGGCAGAGAAACGAAAGTTGAGTGATAGAGTGAAGCAGGACAGAGCATATCGAAGAATGAGGGGAAAAAGGTAGATTTGAATTTGAAATTTCTATTTCTCAGAAAAAGCTTGTCAACAAAGTTGAGCAATTTTACTTTTAAGGCATGACTATACGCTGTGGGAAAAAATGTATTAAAATTATAACCGTAAATACATTTTTAATTTTTACACTGGTATTTGTATTATTCAGAAAAGACGTTTCTGGACATTCATCAATATGGGGTTTATTTAGAAAGTTCTAATTGGACTTTCTGTTTTTACTCTGGCTAGCATGACACTGGTGGTGATGTTAGCCTGGGTTCACTAAAGCCTTAGAGCTGTTCTTTAAAAAACAAGAAAGAATTATCTCAGCCAGGCTGCAATCTTTGCCACTGCTAGTATACATTTGTTTTGCAGTCAAGTGTACTTTTAATTCATATTTTGAAGTCACCTAAATTGATATTCCCAACCCTATGTGTGTGTGCACCGGTATGCCGGCGGTACGCACACAGGCACCAAAACCTTTTCCCCCCACTGCTGGAAAAGAATCCTAGAGGAAGCACTGTGACGGACTGATTTGAATGTTGTGTAAGTGCAACTTGATGTTTGGGATTCACCAACACATGGGGAAACCTAATCGAATGACTCACAGGTAACTTAAGGGCCTTATTAGTGTGTCAACAATTACACGCCTTCTTTGAAAGTGCTCCATCCCCATCCTGTTGTCACACCAGCCTGCATCATCACCGGTGTGCACACTGTCATGGCAAACCCATCCAAATTTGTGATGCCTGCGGGCCTACTTTTTTCGCAGGGGGTTAGGGGCTGATGAGGGTGACCCTTCATTGTTAGGTGCTCCCTTTGTGGTCATGCTCCTCACTGTACTGAGGAGAGAAAAAGAAAGGCCTTCTCTAACAGTCGGTCATGCCCCAGTGCTCCTGGCAACAACAGGTCCCGAGGACGCAGACCTGCCTGGCCTATATTGGCTTGGCTCTCAGTTAGCGGTGGCGGCACTAGCCCCCCGTCAGCTGTCCCGTCCAGGGCCGGGCCAGCCCGTTATTAAAGCTTTGAAGACCGCTGAACAAAGGGGCGTCCTATGTTTAGATGACAGAATGTAAGCAACCGGTTTTCTGCTTGGGCGATGCAAGACAAAGAGCCTCCTTCTGAATACAGGGAGTGAGTGAGGCTGAATGGAAAAACGAGAGGGAGAGAGAAAGAGAGAGAAAGAGATGCAAAAACGTTGCGGTGATCCCCTCCAGATTTCAGGAAAGTGATTACTTTGATGGAGGCTAGTCAGAGAGAAGTGTATAAGCCTGATTGTTATCACGGATTGAGCCAGATTGGTTTTGATGTCCTAGGAGGATTTCAAATAGTGATTAATACTAAAGCCATGGAGCCAAGTTCACTCTGTTGATGAGAGGCTGAGAACCCAGCCAACAATCTCCACATAATACTACACTTAGCTGAACCTCTAGTTACAGAGTAAGCAGAACCTAAAGAGACACCCAATGTTTGTTTGTCTCTACTTACTACCTAGGGCAAAGTAGATGCACAGCATTCCCACAAACGGACAACAAAGGTCCAGATACAGGGTACAAATGTTAACATTTTCTGGCAATCTCTAAAACCAAGGTGAGTCCTTGGGTGCCGTTACCCCAAACGTTACCCTGTGTATCAGAGCCTTAAGACTCCAGTGATGGATTAATACTGCAATACTAAGTCATGTTGTGATGTACCATTGTAGTGTAACTACAGCATATTTTGATGTACTGTCTCCTCATACAGGTGTGACACCCATCCACCCATCACACACATCAAATCCACACACACACATACCTGGTCGTGGCTGGCTTGCAGGGTGCTCCCAGTGCCATGGAAAGTCATTTGCACAGGGGAGAGGGTCAGATAGGTCACAAACTCCTTACCACTCTGCCCATCAGTGTACTGCACCTGGAGGAGAGGGCAAAGGGAAACAAAGTGAGATATCCTAAAAGTAAACATGATAGGAACAGATCAGTCGAAGCACAAAAGCCGTAAGGGTTGAACTCGTGAGCATCTCAAGTTTTCAATGGGATACAGTCAAGCGTTTTTGGAAGTCGCTGGATAGAGAGTAAATCTTGCGTGTCTAATTGCCACCAAAGACCATTTGTGGCCAATTTCCCCACACATCCAAGAGATGGCAACGGAGGGGAATGGGTGTGTGTGTATATGTGTGGGTGGTTGGGGGGGTCCGAGGGGGCAGTGATGACATCATTGGTGACCCCTCATCATTGAGAGGTTAACTCTGCAGGCATTCCTAAATGCTGTGCAATCAGGACTGTTATGACATGATGCTCCTCAGGGAGAATCCGCTCTCGAGATCCAAGGGCTTGGGTAATACTGCCTGCCTGTCTGCCCTACTTCTCTACCTCTCACTGTGCGTTTGTGCGTGTGAATATGTGTGCACGGTGTTTGCCTGGCCTACTTCTGCTCAGGACAGCTGCAGGCACCTTAATAAATGGCACAAATAACTATGCCCACTGCCTGAAAGAAACTAAATAGCCAACTGACGCAGAGAGATACAGGGAGAGCAAGAGAGAGTGTGTGTAAGTGACTCAAAGTGGATAAGTACTTAAATGAGCAAATGAATAAAAGGATGAGTAAGCAAACAAGTACAAAAGTCTGTAAATATTTGGATCTAAGTGCTCCTATCTACTAATGCACAAATGGGCTGCACTACAAACTCCTCAAAAGGAAAGCAATAATAAAGCAGGCCATTTCCCGGTGGCCTAGCCATGATGAGGGGTATTTTTCAAAGTTGCAAACACCTACCACCTGCTTTAGAAATCTATAATGACAAAATGCATAATTCTTACACACTGTATTGCATAAATGCATAATGCATATTTTGTACGACAATGTGTGGAGCTGTTGGAAATGCATGCTGTGTCAGTATGTGTACAGTTTGCATACAGTGTGTATGTGTGTGTGTGTGTGTAGGCTTGTCTCCATACATTGACTTGATTAAAGTGATTTTGTTTGAATAAACAATAAATGTGCGTGCATATGCGTGTATTTTCCTCCATGAACATTCTGGGTTTTTTTTAGGATCAATAAAGTGTCTTCTTATGTAGCCTTCTTGGTGCCGTGTGTGTGTGTTCGTGTTCGTGCATACAGACGGCTGTATATGATCTGTGACTGAAAGCTTCCAGAGCGAGTGGTGTGTCTGTCTCTATGGGAGAGTTATGATCATATGTGGAAAAGCGGGGGGGCTCCGGCCTGCCAAACACATGGATGCCTGCCCATAAAGACGCAGATGCATCAAAACATACACACACACACACACACTCATGCACACACAGATATGCACAGACGCATGCACATGTGAAGACACACAGATATATGCAGGCATGCGCACACCTGTTGATGAGGAGATGGACCCACAGTGATAAAGTGTGGAATGCTATCTGCTATGTGTATGAATGATGAACGCAGTAAAGTGAGCCGTGGAAAAAGCCTTCTCTGACAAGTTAATCTGTAATAAATTCTCCAGGCTTCAACCAGAGAGAGAGAGGAGAGAGAGAGAGAGAGAGAAATGTCGATGGGTTGAAAATACAGCTTCTTCCTTAAATCTTGAGACAGCTCTCTTCAACCTGTGTATGATGAAGCACTGTGTGTGTGAGACGCTTGTGTGCTTGAGGGTGTGTGCGCAGAGATATGGATCTTTGTGTGTATATGTGTGGAATTGTCCAGTATACTGGTTCATTTAGCCAGGATAAAGGGCTGTGGTTGGGGGCCTGTGATGTATGGTGTAATCATGCTGTCTGATCAGCGGGCCTCCGCTTGCTTCATCCATCGCAAGCTGTCAGGACCCCAGCCGAGGGCGAGGCCCCTCGCCAGACGCTCACGCACTCTCTCTCTCGAACACACACACACACACACACACACCACAACAGCTATATCAGTTTTACAATAATTTGCGTGTGTGTGTGTTCCACTGATGGAAACTAATAATTTTAGAGGCTTTGGCCACCAGGTTAGTCTCTTACACAAGGTAAACTGTTGGTGATGGGGTGCTTGTGTAACACTATGGAACCTACAATACAGGTTTTCCTTTGGTAGTCATGAAGTTTGTTATTGAGCCATTCATTGACCAACCATTACCAAATATAGATCTCTAAATGCTTCAGATTATTAAATAAGGACAATCATGTTTCAAAGTTTGTTTCTGACTTGCAGCATTCAGTGTGAGAAATTAGCACCAGTCCCATGCTGTTAAAAACGGCCACTTTGACGGGTTTATCACCTGGAGTTCTTACTTTCTAGCTGGCTGGATGGCTGGTAAAATAGTAAAGTGGCTGGTTAATTTGGGGATTTACCAGCCACTCTCACCCGCAGACAACAAAGGTAATTGCCTGACCTGGTAGCGTTAAAGAAAACCCGCAGCATCTCGTCATTTGCTGAGGAATAAGTGATCTGTCGGAAACTGAAATAACAGGTATCTTGGAAACAAACAGTCCATTCTGGCTCTAATGATTCTAGCATTCTACCATCCACCCCGTCTGTTTGAGTGCATGTTTGTATGCATCTGTGAGTGCCATGCATTCTAAATAGGCCTAACTAATCATCCCAGGTCTCAACTCAGAAAGCAGCCTCTAATCCACTTCCTCAGGAGACAAAGGAGAGGGAGAGTTACGCAAGGCCTGCGATTGATCGGCGGCACTAATGTGGAACGACCCCTGACTTCTGGCTTCTAAAGCTGGATGGCTCTCTTCTTCAAATGTCCCTCTTCAATCGAACAAACACAAACATGCACAAACTGAAAAGCAGTCGCAGTCATAGCGCTCAGACGCGCTCGCATCTATGTACGTGCACAAACATGCACACGCACATATAGGCATACAGACATGAAGAGGGGCATGCACAAACACGCAGGCAAGATACATGCACCCCTGCCCCAACACATAAAATATTGTGCGTAGATTACACTCAAAATGGCCACATCATTGGGACTGTATTGTACAGCTAATCACTGCTGTTGAGGTAACTGCAAACAAATGGTAACTAGGTATGTTGAAACTGATCTAGACATGTTACTACAGTTGATACCACAGGATACCAGCATTGGGGACTAACAGTTTGACTCCCAACTTAGCCAAGTATATGGTGTGGAGAGTCAGATAGCACAGAAATAACTTCAACTTCACTATAAATAAACACGTCCACTCAGCCGAGGAACGCTGTCATTGTTGGTGAGAAGCAATTAGAGGTCCATGCCGAGACACTTCAGTGGGGACCCCAGGGGTCAAGAGTGTTTTAAGCACGTTGTTAATATACCTTTCACTTGTCCTAATGGCGGGGGGACGAGTCCCAAAACGTTGTGCTACTCTGAAAAGTTGAAGTACACTTTGCCAGAACCACACAGAAATGACTCTGGACAATGAGACAAAAGAAGCTCCCAATTCAATGGAGCCAAGAAACAAAAGCTGCTCACAGTTAACTATCGAGAACTTGATTTCACGGAATAGATTTCTATACATTCCAGTGTAAAACAATCCTCCGTATTGGGTCCAATATGATAATTGGGGAGGAATTATAAACAATATCTGCCAATAACTATATATTTTCATGGTAAGGCTGTTACACAACACAATTCATCATCATAACCTCTCTCTTATCCAAATTTACAACCAGACTTCTAGGAAAACATATGGTGAGATTTAGTTTAGAGCTGTTGTCTTTTTCGATGATCTAGTGTGCTGTAAATGTGAAAAGCATCAAAATGACTCCACATTAGGTCTATAAAAGGAAAAGCGTGTTTTAAAAAGAAGCTTAAATCCTCCCTTCACCAACATACACTATGTTAAATTATTCTTGTTTTTAATTTCATCCTTTCAATTTATTGTTTTGTGTTGTCTAGATGTACATCTATGTGTATTGTTTAATGTTGTCTTGTTTTATATTAATGTTTTGTCTGTCTAATTACTGTATGTTCACTTTGTTATGTTGTCTTGCACCCCAGGAAGACTAGCTGTTTGTTAAGGCATCAGCTAATGGGGATCCTTCAAACAAACAAACAAACAAATCTCGTTTTTTTGTGCTGAACTTATCGTCATATTACTGGTGTAACAAAAGCCTCTGGAAGGCCAAGACAGGTTAATAATATCTGCCCACAAATATATTGGCCAGGCCCTGGACGTGGTTCATCATTTCATGTAAACCTTCCATCTTCAGTTTGAAAATAAAGCACTTGAGGTGAAACACATTACTACCTTCATGAGTTTGTATGTAATCCACCACTTTTTGTTTTATCCTTAATTTATCCATATCCACAGAAAGTTGGCCAGAGAAAACTGCACAAACAAGGTCTATTTTATTATGTTGTTATCCATCGTTAAATTGTCATTGACTCACTTGGGATCGTGTGTGGATTTGCAGTTTGTGAAAGAGCTCACTCAGCCTAGAGAAGGAGTCCAAATTGGTGGTAGAACACAAGCCAGCGTGTTTCTGAGAACATCCTCTGGTGTGCAGATAATGAGGAGAACTGTTTGGATTCCAAACAAAGTGCCAGGGTAACGCACCCTCCATCTCCCCATGCTGGGACTGGGCTGGCACAACACTGCCTAGTGTTGAGCACTAGATGAAACATGATCAATACTGTCAAAATAAAAATAACAAAGGCAACAGTCAAAGTGGGCTGTGTTAAAACAAGGTTTTGCTGCATATTCATATTTGCAATATGCTGTGCTGACACTTGATGGGTTTTGATTTAAGGGTTTGCAAATGGGCTTGATTGTGGTGTAAAAACATCAACACTCTGTTTTGCCAAACACACATGTACACAGGCACACACACACACAGAGGGCCACCATGTAAGCAGGGAGACTGTGCGCCGAGCCAGCGTAGCATTAACGGTCTGATTTATACCACCGGCAAAACTTGTTTTCAAAGATCGCTCTTCACACAAATATGCCGTGCGGTGCAGCTGGAAGCGATCACCCTGCCGCAAAAATCAAACGTGGTGGGATTAGCGATCCCAAAATGTATTTTCTAATGCAAATCCCAGAGTAAACAGAGGGTAGAGGAATGGGATGATGGCAAGGAGGTTGGAAACAAACCGTTAGTCTTTGAACATCTTTGACCAGATCAGGCGTTTGATGTCGATACAGTGATGAGAGAGGCAGCCAGGGAGATCAGGAAGAGAGGAGAAAGAAGAGAAGAGGGCAAAAAAAAAAAGCCAGGCAGGGTACAAGGTGTAGCCGGCACCATTTGAAGTGGTTTTCCTTCACAGCCAAAGAGGGGAGCAGGGGGAGAGAAGAAGAACAAATGTAGTGAAAGCGCAAGAAATGCTGGAAACCGTTCAGAACGGATATCAACACCAGCCAATCGGCAAGGATAGTATTTTCAATAACATGGGATTTCCAACATAGAAGTGCAAGTTCTGATTCCAATACACCAGAGAGTGAACTGCCATCCCCTTTCTCCCCCTAGTTAAGCCTGTCGAGGCTAGATAACATAACTCCACTGACTGCTATCTCTGTTGTGTTATTGCCTATGGATTTAGCAGGTGGACAGAACTGATGGACTGACACTGTATAACCCCTTTGCACACAGAACATGGGCTACGGTAATCTGGGCCCATCTCATGTAAAAGGAAATTCTTTAATACGCTTAAGTGTTTTGTTGTCACCGCTGCAATGTCTCAACTTTGTTAATGCTAGCTTTGTATACTGCACTCATGCCAGATAAACAAGCCATGACACAACTTTCAAACCAAGTGGAGCAGAGCTTGACCGGGTCGACTTTGAGGGTACTAGATATGGCTGCCCATTACAAGTAACATTTTTTTCTTCTTCTTCTGTGAGACAGAAGGCAAACTCCCATAAAGACGAGAACGTTCTGGAAGGATTTGATCCTACGCCGGCAGGGGTAGCCATGGTTCGAGAGACGTCACCGTCTCTGCACACTTTTCACGATACCTGGCATAGTGTCTCTCCCTCACACGCACACACTACAAAATAATATATTGGGTTATGATGTGCACAGGTTTCCCCCCCCCCCCC
>OMOT01048575.1:15428-26639 GCA_900312575.1 Acanthochaenus luetkenii
GCAGGGCAGAGCAAGGGCCCATGTCTTTGGAGGTCATGTAACTGACGGGGCTGCTATCGCCAGGGCCCAGGGCACCGCCCCCTTGCTTCCTGCTGGCCTCCATCTCCTGGTAGACGTCTGGGCTGAGGTGGAGCAGACCCTTCGGGGCTGGAGGGGACAGAGAGAAGGGAAGGATGGATAGATGGATGGAGGAGAGTTGAAGGTGTGGGATGGAAAGAGTGGGCAGAGGACAGGGAGAAAGGCGGGAGAGAGATGGGAAGGGATGGGGACAGAAGGTGGAAGAGTGAGATGGAGGAGGAGGAATGAGACGAATGGAGATAAGTGAGGAGAGAGAGAGAAAAAGGGAAGAGAGGAGGTATGGAGAGAGGTGGATAGAAAGAGAGGGACAGTGAGGGGAGAGAGGAAAGAGAAAAAGAAAGAAAGAATGGAAGGAAGGAGGGGTAAATACGTAAAGAAGGATAGAAAAGAGTGTAGAAATAGTGATGAAGTATTGACGAGGTCATATGGTTGATAAAAAGGGGGCAAAGAGGGTAGGAGATGAGGAGGGGGGTGAGCGGGGGGGAAAGAAGAGAGGAAGGTCATTAAGGCTCACATCATTAGCTGTCAAAATGATTTGCACACACATTCCACAGTCAGTCAGTACCAGACAAAGCCAAGGTGTGAGTGTGTAAATGTGTGTGTGTTTCTGTGCGTGCTGGCTCCCAAACTGGCATTCCATCAGCGAACGTAGATGACAGTTTCATGTGGTTTGGCAGTTCCGAGCACTATCAAAGTGTCTGCTGGGAAACACACACACAGCCTCTTTCTTCCTCACTCTGACACACAAACACACGCACACAGACACAAACCGAGCATCTACCAATATCAACAACGCAGCTATGACTTCATCTTTCTTGGATGATGGGAAACAGCACTGTCAGCTAATTGGCATCCCTGCTACACCTACAATCTTATCTTTAAACACAGCGACTCAGAGCTCGGAGGCAGGTTCGGTCGCAGACTAAGGTTCTCATTCGAATATTTCAGTGGCTCTAGGAAACCTTTGTTGTCTGACCGGCTTTTCTTAAACGGGACAAAGATCTACTCAGACATGCGGAGGCTCTAGCCAGCTGGGTAGAACAGCGCTCCAAGACCGTGTTCCCATCCAGACCCATTGGATAAATCTCACTCGTTTACGTTGGCTCCCCGCACTCTGAGATCGCTGTCCTGACATGGTCGTGACAGGTGGAAGGAGGAAGCACTGTGGTTGAGGTTTGGTTCTTTCATCATTCTGCGGATGGGGTGGAAGTGAGAGGAGAGGAAAGAGAAGGAGACATGAAAGGCTGTTTGAGGAGAGGAGAGAGGAGGGAGGGGGGTTGAGGAGAGAAAAGACAGAGGAGAGGAAAGAAAAGAAGTTAACAGAGGATGAGGGGAGAGAGGAGGGGACACAGAGCAGCGGATGGAGGAGAGGAGAGGGGAGGATTGGGAACCAGTTCTGATAGAGGAGGAGGTGGGGATGAGTGGATGCGAAAACCATGCGGAACCTCCGAAGCCCAGCCAAGGTCACCAGAGACAGGAAGACCAGCTGTGTGTGTGTCTGTGTGTATGTCTGTGAGCATGTTTGTGTGTGTGTGTGTGTGTGTGTGCGCGTGTGTGTGTGGACCAACAGCTGGGAGAAAGCGCTGGAGTGAGCGCATGACTGACAGCCCACTTCCTGTTTGAGTTAACATGACCACCGCGCGCACGCACACACACACACACACACACACACACACACAGAGAGAGAGAAAGAGAGAACAAACACAAGTTTAGCGCACTCAAACTACAAGCTTGTAGTAAACCAAAGTGGGAGGATGTTGCTTTACTCTGCCTAGTCTAAGGTTTCTGGGAATCTGCAGACAGCATTTCCCATTATGAACAATGAGGTTTGCACTCCGATCCAGAAGAGGAGAAATGCTGCAATCAAATCCAGGAGATTACTCATACTACAACAAACTACCCCAAGCCAGCAATGACACAACTGTTTGAACCCCCCCCCAATCACGATGACAACTTTAATTTGAATGTACACAAGTAAAGCTCGCAGGCCTGTGCTTTCTGAATGTAGCATCGTAAAAAATGAAAGGTGTTAGCCAACATGACATCAGCCGTGGATGGGGAGCATAGGGGGGGCTGAGAAGGGGCAGTGAATGTAATCCATGTGAGCGTGTGTGTGTGTGTGTGTGTGGATGTTTGCGTGTGACTGAATGCATGAAGTTGGAGTGAGTTAGACAGAGAGTAAGAGCGAGAGAGAGAGGGGAAGCAGGAGAGTGAGAAGGTGAAAGAAAGAGGGCATGAGTAAGAGAGAGTGAATAAGAAAAAGTGAAGAGTGTATGCCTATTTGCCTAAGTGTGTGTGTGTGTATGTGCACGTGTGGGATTGTTTGCAAGAGATCGTGAGATTGTGTGCCTGTTGGAGTGAGGAAGACAGGGCAAGAGCGAGTGAGAGAGAAAGAGAGAGACAGCGGGAGAGAAGCAGAGAATTGGGAGAGAGAGAGGAAGAGAGCGAATGAAAAGAGTGAGAGAGTGTGTCCATGGTGCTGGCTCCAGGCAGTTTGTAGGGGTCCCACCCAGACTCGCCGTCCGGTGGGCCAGGGGAGCGCTGGAGGGAAGCCAGAGCCAAGCATGAGACTGATCGAAAACAGATAGGGCCGGAGCCCGGCGCTATAAATCACCACGCTGGAGCAAGACCTTCACATAGTTCGCACATGCACACACGCACACACATGCGCGCACGCACACACATGCGCGCACACACACACATGCGCGCGCACACACACACACACACACACACACACACAGAGACATGCACAGCAGGAAATGAAATGTGGCAACGCCAGTGAAAAGCCCTGCTGCAATACCCATGGGAATAGAGGGGAGAAAAATCACTCTTCTCTTCTCATTTCTTTTATTCTTCTTCTTCTTCTCTCTCTCTTCCCGTCTCTCGGCCACTCCGTTTGTTGCAGCACTGCCTCTATCCCACAGCTCAGACAAGGCAAAGGACATTACCACACACGAATGTGCACGCGCACTCTCTCTCTCTCTCTCTCTCTCTCTCACACACACACACACACACACACACACTAGTGGCTCATGCTCGCATTATTTTGTGTGCCTGTGACGTGTGTGTGTGTGTGTGTGTGTGATGTGAGAGAGCAAGGACAGGAGAGAGGGATGAATGATTGACCTGTGACACACTTGCCTACTTTCTGCTTTGCCTTACATAACGCAGCGATGCTCTTTACGAGGAGTATAGCTGGTCAGCGGCTGCTCTCCTGGTCTGTAGAGAATAGTCGAGTTGTACGCTCAGTCCTGCAGACGCAATTCTCTGCTATTTATGCTTTGTTAGCCAAACAGCTTTGTCTAAGTGACTGACACATTAGCATAGGCGACAATAATCATTGTTTATCATAGGAAAAACAATGTTATGAGCTGACGCCAGAGTTGATTTGCAATATTGCAAACTGATTTCCAGCTCCAACTCCTATTCAACATGATGCACAGTCAATCAAAACAATAGGCAAACCAAAAACATCTTCCATCTACCAAAACACACCCACACCCACACAGAACTGAGACCAGCTGTATCTGCTTGAATGAGTTGTAAATGGTGTTTATGTAATAAGCATTATTTGGACATTAGCAGCATGTGTGTGTTGTGTGGGTTGTGGAAGTTTAAAGAGCTAATTAGCGGATAGTTAAAGCCTCACGCTGAGTGTGAGATAAACTACGGCTGGGAATGGCACTGATCCAGAAGTGCGCTCCTAGCCAACAGTGGGAATAATCACCAAATAAGGAAGACTTTGTTTCCCAGGGGGCTCTGCTCTGGAGGCACGGGGCAATGCCTGGAGCCTGAGCTACCATAGTTTATCCAAATGAACAATAATATATCCATAAACATAATTTAGATGATGTATCTGTCAGAAAACTGGACTAAATTATAGATGAGTGCTATATAAGTTGAGTGGCTGTGGCACCGTTGTCGTCTGGATACATCAAGAACCAGCAGTGAGCGAACAATTCCCAGCGATTGGTCTCACAAACCTGCCTTGTACTTTTCAACATGGGAAAGTTGAAACATCACATCCACTCCAATCACTGTAGTTGGATACCCTGTGTCGGAACCACGTATCGCCGTCACGAGCCTCCGTTAGATCGGAGTGACGAAAACACATCCAAATCTAATAAGGCTATCTGTCTGTTTTCCAATCTGCTGCTCCACATTTCACAGACTCTTCATTTGCCCCCCAAGCTCTTTCTTGTATACCACTTTACTCATGCTCTAATGTAAATTTACACTGGCAATGAAATCCAATTAAATGTTTTTTCATATCCGATTCATATCAGATGTTTTGACGTGCTGCTTACACAAGTTACACAATATGTGACCCATATCTCATTTGTGTGTTTAGACGCAGGCAGCATCCTGAAACTTCACACCTGTGCAAATGAACAATAACAAATGACGCCACTCACTCAGCCACTAGTGACAGTGATATTCATGTTGGTAAAAGATGGAAGCCGAGCTGATTTTCCTTTTATTAATCCTCCAATTCCTCCCTAGACGAGATAGGGATCGCAATTGCCACACTGTTGCGCAGATGACGCCAAAGACAGCGAAGTCGGGCTGGCCTGTTGTATGCAGCCGTAGTAGTAGTACGGTAGTAGACCGATGCCTAGCTGACCACGACATAATCAGATGTCGTTGTCCACGTTGCATTGCAGTGGCATTGAAAAAATAATCTGGACACCCAAAAAAAAAGATATTGGACACAGGTCACACGACGAAGTTTCACAAATCCGATTTTCTGTTTACACCTTGAGCAGTAAATCAGATACGTAAAGAAAAAGAAGAGTAGGGTTAGGGTTGGGTAAATGTAGCACAACCCCCCCCAAACACACAGACATTTACACATACGTAGAAGAGGCGTACAGCTAGGTGATACATTCTGCATCATTGACACATCAACTGTTAACAATATAATCATGCGATCAGAAAAGCTCACACAATCATCTCACATATCCAGACTCACCATTGTGTGTGTGTGTGTGTGTGTGTGTGTGTAGGATTATGGTTTGTGTGTGTGTGTGTGTGTGTGCGTGTACGTGTGCATCTATGTTCCTGTGTGCTTGTGAGTTAATCCTGAGTGAAAGGCTACGTCTTTGCCCAGGAAGGCAGTGGGGGTTCCCCCCGGAGGGCCTCAGGCCCTGTAAGCCGGTGTGAATGAGCCTGAATTCGCAGGCTCCCCACGAGGACGCACGGCCGATTGAGCTGACAGTCAGCCGCCCATTGACCAGTCACTGAGATTAAACGCCAGGCCATCTCCGCCGCTAAAACCACCTGCGGGACAGAGGGAGCGATGGAGAGAGGGAGAGAGAAAGAGACATAGGGAGACGTGCGGATACTCACTGTTACTTGTCGCTTCGGTAAAAGCCGCCTTTTGTCCATTCCAGCCTTTGTTGTCCATCTGCAGAGATGTGGAGAGGAGGGAAGAAGGGGGGGGGTAAGAGAGATGTAGAGCCTTGAACAGACAGCTTCTTCACACATGTCAGACAAGTTCCTTCCTACTGTTTGGAGCACAAAGAGACGAGCACTCACAGGAGGGGATGCTTAAGGAGCCTAGTGTCTGTCTAGGCCAGATACTTAATTAGGGGGTTGTCAATGTTTAGCACTTAAAAGCCCCCTGTTCACTCTGTCACTTTCACTGTGGTATGTGTGTCTGCCCACACACACACACACACACACACACGTGACCATGTGTGAGATAGGAAAACAAATAATCTCTGATGTGTGTGTGTGACAGCGGAGGAGATGATATGGCTGTAAACAAATGCACCCCCATTTACCCCCAAAGTCTGTTCACATCACTGGCCTAGATCTCCCACAATCCCACGGTGGGAATGCAGTGAGACGGAGCTCCCAAAGAACAGACAGAAGGGGAGGGAGGGAGAAAGAAAGAGAAAGAGAGAGAGAGAGACTGATAGAGAGAGATCTAACAAGAGACAACCTATCTTAAGAAATAGGAGCTTGTCTAATGCTATTTGATCATTCCATAGAGCCTGGGGTTGTCTGAGGATCTTGGCTAGAGAGAAGTGGGCTGTCCAAGTAGCTCTTACAGAGATGTCCCCATAGCTGTCAAGCCAATGCCCGACCATACATCAGCCACTGACACCATTCTGTCCAATTGTTCTGCCTCGAGCCATTCTGAATGAAGAGAGGTGTCACCTATTGCCACTAATGTGCGGGTATCCGCATTTACAGTGATACTGAATAGTGTTGCTTATTGCTAGTACGGCAGAACCTCATGTATCTGAAACCTCAGACATCAAAACCTGGCAGTTTACGGGACAGGTATAGCAAACAAAACACGCAATGATGCAAATGGTAATTATATGAATTGTGTGCAACTGTTTCCTTAGTTTCCTTGTTGACACATGCAGCACGCAATTTAGAGTGTGCAGAGGGTTCCAGAATATATAGTTTCTTGCACAGACTTATGCTCTGAAGCACAAGAAATTGATCAGAGGTAGGAGAGCTTGACTGTTCAGGAACTAAGAAGGGAGGCGTGCTTAAGAGTGAGAATATTCTACCAAAGTGAAATATTGCTTTCAAAGAGTGCAAAACGGGGTGCGGTTTCTCTGGAGTAGAGCCGCACACGAGTCTATCGTCACACAGTCATTCTGATTAGAGCAATGCGTCAACTTTTAGCTATATAGTACGGCTGTCTGAATATGGTATATGCAGCAGTGCATATCTAACTAATGAGCTGTCTGGGGAGAGACGAATATTCTACAGAGAGCCCAGTTATGTAACATCATCTCTATCTGAATCTGCTCCCTTGAGCTTAAAAGACCAACGAGGTGAATAAAGATGATGGTGATCAATGGTTGCTTGCAGAACACATGCAGTTCAAATGAGCTGAATAGGTTGCATAATAGGCCAACCATGTCAGCAGCACTGGGGCTCATACTAAATCTTTTGAATTCGATTATGTATAGGGACTTTGTATGGACAAAATAAAGGCAGCTTACAGAGCAGGATTTCTTTAAGATTGCAATCCAGTCTAATCAGTGATTAGATGTAGGGCTGCATGGTTATGACTAAAATTATTATGATCATGACTGTTAATCAGGAGTAGCAACGGGGAAAAAAGGTTCAGGACGGCAACTTGATCCCTACAATCATCTGTATTGGTCTACACCTTTCAGAGCAGAACTGTATATTTGAAGTGCCAGTATCTTACTACAAGCAATATTAATCATGATTAATGGTCATGATGATTTGGGGGACTAAATTATTGTAATGACTTATTGCATCTTATATAAAAATGCCAAATTCTGCCATCATTAATAGTGATAACTACAATTGTGATATACTGTGCAGCATTAACTGGAGGGAGGGACTATGAAAAGCACCAAGTGAAATCCCCCTTCTCTGCTATAACAGATATGACATAACAGATCTAGTAGAACCAAATCTGTTCTGTAAGAAACCACTGCAGTTATATTTTAGGCATTTAGGCACACTGGTCCTGAGTGACTTACAATGACTGAACAGGACATGGCTGTTGATGGACACACTGTCTGCTGCAAATCTGTAACCTTCCAGCCAGTTACAGGACAGTCTCTGACCATACCATTGATCACTTAACACACACACATGCTACATCTATGTATACACACGTGTGCGTGGGTGTGGGTGTCATGAAACAGCCATGTGGGGTTCAAATGATATTGAGTACAGTATATTGGCCTACTTGTTATGCCAGGTGTTAGGGTTACATTGCATCACATGTATGTCCAAACTACAATAGTGGATATGCATCTATATGTAAATATATACTCTTTATAGAAATTTGTGAAACATAATTTAACATAAATTCATATTATAACCATGTCAACTGTGTAATAACACAGATCAATACCTCAGGCCTGGGGGTCATACATTTCAAGGAGTCAAATAAAGCGCTCCTTTTCCTTTTACATACAAACGGTTTAAAACATGTGCAAAACTACGTACACATACTAACTCAGGCACTAAAATAAATTGGCTTAATAGTTCCAGATCCAAGTAGAGCGGGAGACATGTATATAAAACTGGCTGTAAAATAAACAACTTGGTATACACTACTGTAGTAAAAACAGATCTGCCTAACAGCTCCATACCTCGGTGGGGTTCGGAAGGACTGTGGAGGCCTTGTATCCGAGCTGCAGCAGCATGGCCTCGGCCGCGTTCCGCTTGGCCACCTTCTTATTGGGCCCTGTTCCTGTGGCAACCTCGCCATTCACCTTCACCTGCGCACACACACACAGGAAACAAATTGATGCGTAATGACTGACAACAATAGTCAGATACACGTTTGAAGTTTAGGGGTTGACATCTATACAGAGACATCTGACACCTTTACAGCGTGATGACAGATCACTTGAGGTGTCACTGAAACCAAGGTTAAATGTACTTTTCTCATGACGTCGCTATGCCTTTAAAACGTTCATACACGTTCAGATGAGAACACTTTGCTTCTGGGCCGTGCAATTCACATCACACAAAAATTATCCAACTGAAGTGTTTGTTTTTCAGTGATCCCAAAACATTAAATCTGCCTACACAGAATGTAAGCAGATATTTGCAAGAGAATATCAGACGTCGTTATTATGCAAACAGATAATTACACTGTACAAATAACATTCTGGGAGCCCGTCAATAGCCGGGCCTTAGTGCATTTACTCAAGTAGTCTGACATGGTCGCTAAGTGCTCCTCTGAAAGCCTCAAGTAGGCCATGAGATCGATTGGGGAGGAAAGCTTCAATAAATCACTAAAATAAACACAATCACCCCTTTATTAAATAAAAAAGGTCATCAGCCCGATACATTTGACACAAGACTTTGCTGTAACGGTCACACAAAACACGTGAAAACAGAGACTCATTTGAGCCCTGCTGCTTACCAAAGGAAACAATGTGGACATTTTAGAAGTGAGTGGACCGCACAAAAGGAACACACACACAAGCAGGGCCTAATGCCTGCATGAAAGAGGCATGCAGAAAAGGTCTGAGGCTGAATTACTGCCTGATGCTAAGAGAAGCTCTGTTCCTCCTGTGAAAGAGAGGGGGATTACGGAGAGAGAGACAAAGAGAAAGAGCTCGACTGAGAGAGATGGAGAGACAGAGAGACAGACAGGAAGAAAAGGACAAAGACAAACAGAAGAATCCCAATGAGAATGTTAAGTACAAATGAAACTGGGTTGCGCCAGTTACGTGGACAGTTGGACACCAGGCAATGAGGCTAGGAAACATAGGTTGTTGCATGGAGTTACTCTTATAGATACATACTGACTGATGTGACTAATTAAAACAACAACAACAAATGCAACAACAAAAAATGTCATGCTGATTTCCTTCATGATTGCAGCCATGTCAGCTTTTTCTTATTTGGCAGTCACTGCTGACAACAGATTTCCTTCAAGGCCGCAGCAAAAATTAGGCAGGTCGACTTTAAGGCTGACCAAAGTTTTAAGACGTAACAGTGCAAGTCTAAATCACAATTAACTAATTGACTTACTATATGTTATGTTATAACTTTGGATTGCAGATAGTAGCTAAAGCAACCTACCAGCCACCCACAACTGAGATAAGGGTGAAAGGTCATTCCTACATCCAAGATCATGAAATTGAATTCTGTAAATAAAACAGGCCTCCTTACTACAGCTTAGGATCTACTATCTTTCTGTGGTACAGAAGGCAGGCAGCGCTTATAAAAGCAAATACAAGCTTGAAACGGCAACCGAATCAATGGCATAAAAAAGTTGGCTTCTCCACTGGGGAAAACAGGGCTGTAAATATGGATGGTCATCTATTCTTAGCTTTAACTGCATGCTATAAACATAATTAATATTAATACTTAAAAAAGGAGGGGAAGGGGTGGGAGTAGGAAAAGGACAGAGGGTGAGAGGGGAGACGGGAAGAGAGGAGAAAAAGAGGGAGTACAGGGAGAGCTAAGATCTTCAGAACAGTGCACAGAAAATAATTTCCAGCGAAATAATCAATCATCTACTGCATGCATAATGGCACCAATTTGATTCAACATTATTGTTATGATTGTCTTCAACATAAATTATAAATCTGAATCTGAACACATCTGAATACTTTTCCAACCTGCATTAGCCATAGGATTGGAAGATAGTGTACATCCTATCAACCGATCATCATCACATATCGCCAATCAAAGATGTATTTGTCCACTCGCCAAAACCAAATTAGTAATACGTTCAAAAACCCAGTGTACCTGCATGATGAACTCTCTGCGCCGGGGCATGCCCCTCTCAGACAGCAGCAGGTACTCGGGCTCCTTCTCCTTCTTGGCCTGCTGGATCTGGGCCAGACGACTGATAGGGTTCATGCCCTGGCCATAGTCTGGTCCCGTCTGGGAAGGAAAGAGGAGACAATCAATTCCAATTATCACATAAATTTATCATATTATCACAACAGCCCACTGTCTACTGAGCCCAACTGCGATCAGAGTGATGTGTGCGTTCCTTGGTATTAAACAACAGTACATGGGTGAACATAGCTGAGATCAGATTAATCTGCAATAGATACACAAAGAGAACCAGAGAATAAACACAGGAAATTAAAAAGGAAATACTCTCACGGTGTCGCACCCAAAATATGCGTTTGTAGATCGTCGGTGAAACAAATCTAAACATAGACTTTGTACCCATGTTGACTTTTACATATTTGTCTGTCTCCGCTGTTAAAATGACTAAAACGGTGAGAATTAATAACCATGTCACGCTAAAAGGCATTAACACAGACAAGAATCATCACTACCAAACTGGCTGTACCTTGCCATAACCCAGATGGCTTGAGTGCATCTATACAATGTTGTGAGCATTCCATTCTAGGGAAGAAAACTACAGCATGTCTGTAGGCCCAGAGCCCAGCCCGGCCCAGCTGTGTCGGACAGTACCTTGAGGATGGTCTTGGGGCGTTTCTTGTAGTGCGTCTTGGGTTTCTCAACAGCGGGGATGAAGGGCAGCTTCTTCAGGTCCTGCAGGATGGAGAGCGCAGCGCGCTTCTTGGACAGCTTCTTGCTGTTGCCCTCGCCCTCGGCAGAAAACTCGCCCACAGTGACACGGGTCAGGAAGCTCTTCATGTGGGGGGGCCCGCTCTCCTTCAACACCTTGGGGGGGGG